>JAHWFP010213641.1:131-37684 GCA_023313725.1 Lithobius niger
TTGTAGATCTCTTTTTCATTCAAGATCCGGCAGGTACTGTTGTAGATATCTTTTTCATTCAAGATCCGGCAGGTACTGTTGTAGATGTCTGGTTCATCAAAATGTCACCTAGGTGATGTTTTGATAAGTATGAGGTAACCCAGTCACTTCTAGGGAGTGCTTAGGCGAAATAATGCAAAGCTGGCAACGTGTTGGCGGATTTTCTAATTTTGAGTTATTATTTGCCTGTTTATGAGGCCTTCAAAAATGTCACGTTTTCTTCCGAAGAGACGATTAGGAATCACTAATGATAACACGAAATCCAGTCAACTTATGGCAAGAAAACCGCCACAAATAAAAGCCTACCAGAACGTAATTGGAAGAATTTTTTTAAAATGGAAATTGAATAATTTGCTTAAGCGTGCTTAAAACATCCAATGAACATTATCCCAACGTTTATGACTTTTGTGTAAAAAGCGAATATATTTAGTAAAGCGTTCGAAAGACAAGTGGTGCCACCTGTGATGAAATTTATGAACTGCATTAAAGTGAACACAATTGTGCGTTGTCTCTAAACTCTATGTCCCTAAGAGCAGTGACATTTGTATTACAAACGTTTTTCATAAATTTTACCTATTTAAACCAACAGTATAAAATGAAAAAAAAAAAATTGTAGCAGTGTGATGCAACAAATAACAGACGAAAATAACAACTTGCTTCCAAACCTCAGGGCGCGTTTACGCAAGGACAATTTTCTCGCTTACTAGCTTTTAGGGCGCGTTTACGCAACGACAGTTTTCTTGCAACATTTGAGCGCCGATTTATGACAACAAGAAGACAATTTTTTCAAGTACAAGACGACGGACTGTTTTTTGTATGCCGGCATTCGATGGTTTGCCTTCGATTCGATAGCCAAGAAAAGGCCGCCATGTTGAATTTTGAATTATCGCTGCGAGAAGCTATTTATTCTACCGACGTTTGATCACTGCTAGAAGCTGTACTTTGAGGGAGAATAGCAAATTTTGGAAATAGCGTGAAATGACAACAATCGTGTAGCAATGTTTAAAATTACTGTAGCACTTTGTTCTTTATCCGTGTTGTTATTTATAATACATACAATTTGTTATCTATTACCGCATTCATTTAGTGGCAATGTGGCATTTTTTATAATGGAAAATCGTCTAATGTCCCTGCCTCGCTCTCGTTACCGCGCTTGCCGCGGCTATACATATAACATCAGAAACCGCAGTTAGACGTTTATCCATTATACGATTATCCATTATACGATATTCTGTTTAGATGATTTTCCATTAGACGATATTCCGTTTAGACGATTTTCCAGATTTTTTATTTATGCACTTATTAGACAATTACCCCATTAGACAATTTTCCAGTTAGACGTTCGTCCGACGCCCCATAACATTAGACGGGACCTTCAAAAATCAAGAAAAGTACCTAAACGAAAAAATGAAGTTACCAACTTTCATAACCGACCGATCTTCAAACTAAAGCAGTTGAAAGCTTTGTGTAAGAACGTCTGTACAAACGAAGTGGATTATGCATTTAAAAAAAAATTGAAAGTAAGGTCGTAAGCAAGAAAAATTGATTTTTTTTTATTACTTTCAAGCTTCTGACTTCCTATTCAAGCCTCACGTTCGAATACAGTTTCATTATGAATTAATTTATGAGTGACACGTCACTCACTTACAAACGATATATTTGAATGAGTGGTCATAGAAATAGCTCCAGAAACGGCGCATGTAGTTGTTATTGGTGTTGTATTTGATGTCAATATCGTTGATTCCAGGAACGAACCATTGGCTCCACTTTCCATTGGACCACATGATTTGAAAAGCCACAACTTTTCCTCCCAGAAGTTTCTGATCGGTATTAAAGTTCAGGCCTTCGTACCATCTAGCTTCTCTTGTTGGACCGGATGATATTTCTTCGCATACGCTTTGGGATGATATAACATGTTTAATGCAATCTCCGGTGGGGCAGTCTGCTGCTGCTGCAAATCCTGAAAAAAAAATGGTAACTGACAGTTATGAAACAATTAAATGTTCGCCCAAAAAAAATGATTATAAGATGCTCTTGATGGACACTATAATTTTGAAATTTTGAATTTTTTATTTTTATACAAAAATCCAGTATATTTTTTATCGACACATGCTGTTAAAGGGCAATTACATCCACTTTGACACGCATGTTTTACTTTTGGACCAATTAAACAGTAACTAAACACAAGAATTGCGGTAAGAATACGTTACGTACGTACGATACAACAATATAATTACTGCATCACCAAAACACGATACGGAGACCGCCATTGTTTTGCTGGAACGCGTAGAAATTAATGCCGACAATTGGTAGCCATCGATTTCGACTCGCAGCCGATTGAGATAGCTCTATTGGGTGTGAGAGCTCAAGCGTCTGACGGCCTTAGCAGCTGACCACTACAACTGACGAAAAAATAGCAAACTTTGGGAGAGCTAAACCAAAATTAGACTGAACAAATTCTTCTAAGGGAAGCTGGGGAACTTTGGGGTTAATTTAGAGTAAAGAGGCTTGTTTAGGTTGGGGGAAAGCCTAACCACAATTGGGCCTACTAGAGGCCTAAAGGCCAGAAATACCCCTAACTAGGAGACCTAGCAGGGATTGAAGAAGACCCCGAAGGCCTTCTGATTTTACCATGCTGGCCTCTTGCTTAAATACGTTTTGGTAACCCCTGACAACCGCGAAATAACCAGGGTATTATGGGAAATGGAAGCTTCTAGAAGGTTCTAGAGGCAGGAACCGGAAAGGAAATTATAAGGCATAGACAATGTCCACCTGTGTAAGATGAGACACTCAAGACTAAGATTGGCCATTGGCCCCAGCAAACATACAAGTACAAGATTTGCGACAACAACTGTCGGCCAGTTAGGGCCGTCGGTCGCTTGAGCTCTCACACCCAATAGAGCTATCTCAATCGGCTACGAGTTGAAATCGATGGCTACCATCTGTCGGCATTAATTTCTGTGCGTTCCAGCAAAACAATGGCGGGCCCCGTCTCGTGTTTTGGTGATGCGTTAATTATATTGTTGTATCGAACGTACGTAACGTATTCTTACCGCAATTCTTGTGTTTAGTTATTGTGTAAGTGACCCAAAAGTCAAACATGCATGTCAAAATGGATGTATAATTGCCCTTTAACATAAACCTTCAAAATTTGTCGTGGATCGGTGTATACTGCTTCAACAATAATTTCCAAGAAATTCGGTACGGTGTTGCCCGTAGTATAAACTGCATAATCCTAAACTAGAAAACAAAACGAACTAGTTTGGTGTTTAAGGTAGGGTTTAACTGAACCGTAGTCAAGACAGGAAAGGAGCACGAATAACCTATTTTGTAAGGTTTTAGATACCAGAGTTGCTTCAGTGTTTAGTCCACGTGAATTGTGACTTGTGCATTCAATCATTATAGGCACGTAAATAAAATCCAAACTAATTCAACAGACAGAAAGCATTGGTCATTAAAAAAGGAAAGAAAAAACGTAATAATTCATTACGTTAGGTTTTAGTAGAGTACAGATCAAGTGAGAGTCCAATTTGAAAGTTTTTAACAAAGAACGAATAATAATATCGACTTTCTTTGTTCATGTATTTTCGTTTAAATATATTTATAGATTTGTAATGAAATTTTCATGTTGACAAAATTTAAAGTCTAAAGCTTGGAATTAACGAGAACTATTTCAAACTATACATAACTATATTTAAAAACACGTACCCACACGCATTCCTGCTTGTTTTAATTAATTTTCTTCCATCAAATCGTCACTTTTTCATTCATCACCCTATTGATGACACATTTCCGTGACTGGGACTCGAAATGTTGACTGTCTGCTTCGTTTAAAATATCATCTTGTGATTTTCTACACGCAAGTTAATGTATCGCCGCCAATAATTATGAGTCAGAAAGACTCGTCTTCTCGTCGCGCCCCATGGGTACGGAGTGCAACACATATATGCATAGTATTCTGTATCCATGTGGTGCGTGAGCGTCAAGACCATGAGTCCCTGTGACACGAGTCATCCGGTTGTTGTACCCATAGTAAATTGTTGTAAGCGACGGTACAAATCCTTTGTCCTACAGTTAAATTACTGCAATAGTCTTGGTTAATATATTAATAAATAAATGTTTAACCACTTAAGGTGGTAAGGCAAATGGAAGGGTAAGAGAACCACTAACACCAGGCCTAGAAAAAAAAATAAGATATTGTGTAGAAAGAAGTAAACAGGAAAAAGGTATGTAGAATGGCATAGATCCAACGTGCAAAGAAACCTGTCCGTGACCAAATTCAATAATCACGGAAGAGAAACCGAGAGAGAGACAAAGTTTTCAAGCAACGTTTAAAACCCGCAAAAGTAGTACAGCTTCCTCAGTCAAAGATTTCCACGCAGGCACAACCCGGAGGGCAAAAAAATGTCGCCTACAATGAAGTCTGGAAACCAAATGGCGTAACTTGAGTGAATGTCCCCTGGTGGAAGAGGAAAGGCTGAGCTCGAAAAAGGGTAGATCGACCGCGAGAAGACCCTTTAGAATTTAGACCCAAATACAGTCGTTCAGCGCCACCTGTACACTCCCAATAGCATGCTGAGAGCTGATCAAGGTAGGGATGAGAAAGTAAGTGCAGGAACGCTTTATAAAAAATGTGACAATGAAACCACGATTCGCAATAGACTTATTACCGGCATAAGTTTAATTTAATTGGGAAATTTAATTGGGCCAGGGGGCATATCATGAACCTACTAGAGCTGGGGATCTAGCCAAAACCCAAGATGCTCAGTGAGTAGACCTGACGAGAGTGCTGTTGACCGTGAGTGAACCCTCCCAGGCCTGCCGCCCCCCCCCCCCCGAAAGATCCTGAGTTTCGTTTGAGCACTAACTAATTGTATACCCCTGGCAGCCAGACACCTTGCACTGTCACCCATCGAGGATCCAAGAGAAGACAGAACGTCCGGCAGGCCTTTCCACGTGAGCCAGACTGCAACATCATTAGCATATGCTACAACATTAACTGCCAAGCTCATCTCGACAAATACCACGTTGATAACAGCCGCGAAGAGCACTGGGCTCAGACAGTTACCCTGAAGCAGGTCCTTATCAGTTGTCCGCACCCCAGACCACACACCCTCAACCTTGGTAACAATGCTATGCTTTCCCAGCAAGGGAAGGACCACCGCCTTCAGCTTTTTGCCGATGCCCAAAGAGCTTAGCGAGTACTCGTACAACGACACATCAACCATGTTGTAGGCTGCCTCAATATTGAAAAACACCCTGTTGGGGACCCTTTTGCTTCCCGAAGCCCAACTTGGCACCAAACAACTTGCCAGACCCACCTATTCACCGGCATCCTCTCATACACCTTGCGCGCACAAGACATGAGGGCTATAGGTATGTAACTGGTGACTGCCTTGCGCACCTAGCCGCTACATAGCACTAGGGTCAGAAGAGACAACGGGCATGAGCACGCTACCAGGGCTCCATCAAACCGACTTTGATAGAAGTCGAGCAGGTCACCCCCTCCCCCACCCCCCAGATTCTTTTGATCATTGTAATAGACCATGTCGATCCCCCACAGCACTCTCAGAGTGACAGGAATCCAGTGTCACTGAGAGCTCCATCAAGAAGAATGGTAAATCAAACCCGCAGGGCTCGCAAAACTCCTGCGTAACACAGAAGGGCGGTTGGGGGGGCAGCTTTGGGGGAATCAAAAACCGCCACAGAATTACCATTGAAGGCCTCTGCCATACTGAGATATCAAAGAACTTCACCCACTTGACCAAACATCCATGAAACAGTAGACCGGGCATTCTGGAGATGAACCAGGGCCCGAACCAGGGCCCAAACCCGAGACGTCAGCAAACCCTGGGACACCCGCTCACAAAGCGTGGTGCCAACTGCAGCTTTTTCCTACGAAGAAGAAACCTAGGTTTCTGGGCTATGCTGACATACTCTAGCCAACTTTGCTCTGATCAGATAAGCTGAAACCGCTGCCAGGTGCAATGCCATTTCCCTAACCACCAGAATACAGGTAAGGGAGCACCACACAGAGTCTTTCCTACACCTACTGACCTTATCCAGACGACCTTTCTTCCCCCTGACCTACTTTGCAATCCAGGGGCGAATTCACTCGAACGTACAACCGGACAAACCGAGCAAGTGGGGCGATCAAGAACTCTACCACTTGCACTCTTCCACTACAAAGCCACAGGAAAATGGTCACTTCCCCATAGGTCAGTCGACACCTCAAACGAAAACTGCGCAGCAAGGCCACTAGTACAAAGGAACTGATCCAGGACCGACTCCTGGATCATGCCAGCGAACATTCTGATGAACGTTGGGGTGTCATTCTGCTCCGCAGCCAAATCAAGACTGTCCAAGGAAACCAGCAATAGTGCTGCCCCGGATATCACACCGTGCACTAGCCCGAAGCCAATGGTGGGCATTGAAGTCCCCTCCCCCCTTGATGACACGTGTTATGAACTTTGAGATTACTGTTCAAAGAATGTAGAAATAAACTTGGATGTAAACAAAAAAGCGTATAAAGGACGACCAACTTAAAACCAACTTAAAATTGGTTTTGCTCCAAGTGATTGATGCACAGAGAAAGGCAGACCTGCAGGGTTTAAAATGTTGTCAAACATTATCTTTTTGAAACACGGAAGTGCGTGGATTGAGCGAGCAAAGTGAGTAATTTCCACGTAAACTAAACCTTTTTAGTGAGTTTCTCGCTTCTGTCACAATCTCTCATTAACTGTCACCTTCATAAGGGCTTACTTCTGGAGGAGTAGACGAACAAACGTGCAAACCAACAAACGAATCGTATGTTTTGAATGATGTAGATGAAGTGCAGGCGCGCTGAGGAATGTGATGGACGAACTGTGAGCAATAATTACAATTAGTTTGCGTCGAAATAATCAGTACATCGATTTTGTGATGCTCTTGGAATCAAAACAACTGCAAGAAGCAAGGATTGTTCGGTTTTATATGTCTTGCAGGGTTTTGGTTCATGTATCTACATGAAAACCCCTTGGGTATTAAAAATTGTACTACTTATTCCAATTTCAAACATTGTACTTACCAAGTGCCGCACAGAAGAGAGCGAAGTACAAACTTGTCATATTACCGTAACGGAGTCGGCGGATTTAGAATGATTTCCACGCTTTCGTTTTTTGTAAGTTAACGAACCATCCGCTGCATGTATTTATAGATGATAGTGGCGTGAAAATTGCAGGAAGTCCATTGAATATACGTTTAAATTGGCTACAATCATACGATTTTGAAAGTGGTTACTGAACCTTGTTCCTATTGTCTTTTGTGTTATTCAATTTTTATTGCCTGCGGTATTTTTTGACATTGAATAGCGTGTATTTACGATCCTACGTTAGGTTCAAAATCCCCCATCTGTTGCGTTGGACAGGTTTTCGTGAAAGACTTTTAAACGCTTTTAGCTCAGGTCGTATACGAGATAGAAATATAGTCCAACAATGGAAATGAAATAGTAACTGAATGAAAGAGAATGTGAAAAGGTGTAAAGGGGTACGAAAAGGTATATAATGGTACAAAAGGGTTCGGTAGGTTACAAATGGGTATGAAAGGGAACAAAAGGGTACGAAGGGCACCAAAGAGTACTAAATGCTACATAAGGGTACGAAAAGGTACATTAGCACATGATACGTACAAAATATAAATAAAAGAGTAAACGAAGGGTAAATAAATAAAGGGTACAGAAAGTAACCGTGCAGAAAGGTATATAAAGATACGAAAGGATATACAGGGGTACATACGGAGTAAAAGAGGACCATGTATTCAAAAGGGTACGTAGGGCACAAATGGGTATGAAACGATATAATAGGGTACAAAATGGTGCGAATGGGTAAGAAAGGATATACAGGGCACAAACGGACACGAAAGGGGACCAGAGAGTACAGAACGGTATAAAAGGGTACACAAGGGTATATAAAGGTATAAATGGTACAGAAAAGCATGTAAGGTGCAAAAAAGTACGAAAAGGTACAGAAAGATACGAAAGGGCACATAAAAATGCAATAGGGTACATAGGGTATGAAGGGATATAACACGGTATGAAAAGGTGCAAATTGGTACAAAATGGTACATAGGTACAAAAGGGTATTAAAGGGTACGAAAGGGTAAAAAGATACAAAGAGTACGAGTGGGTACAAAATGTTACACAAGAGAACGAAAAGTACAAAAGGGTGAGAATGTAAAAAGGTACTGAAAGGAACAAAAGGGCACGCATGGTGCAAAAAAAGTACGAAAAGGTACAGAAGGGTACGAAAGTGTACGTTATAGTACAACTAGCATCGTACCCGGCTTCGCCCTGGGATTTGTTTGACCCGTGGTTGTTTCCCGGTATTCCCAGCAGGCTCGATCCTGCCTGATCGTTCACTGCAACAGTAGATTTTTGTTTGTGTAACACTCCCCCTTTCCGCCAATCTTCTCCCTCCCCTCTCCCTCTCCTCTTGGTATACTTCCCTTTCTCCTCTTTGCTATACGTAGTTGAACATGTAACCGGCTCCCGTGCTTGTTTGTTTGTTCTCTTCTAGGTTCAGTTAATGCGTAATCGTATGCTTAATGGTAACAGCTCACTTTGGCCCCCCCCCCCCCCACTCCCAGTCTTTCGCTGTGGCTTAAGCGATGCGAACCGTGTGAAAAAGAAGTGTGCATGACGTCAAGTAATACTTGCCCTTGAGATTACAACGATGTTTAGTTAGTATAATTGTTAGAGCAAATTGTTAGTCGAGGCAACAATGTGCCAATTTCAACCTCTTTTCAGGGCAATAACGTCCCAGTTTCAACTTCAAATCAAAGAATTGACACACTCGCACGTTTTCATTGTTCCCCTTCCGGGGGTCGTCGTTGCGGTTGCTTCATTTCTGCTATGAGACTTTGGTTTATAATGTAAGAAGATAAGGTACATGGGTACAAAGCGTTGAAGGGATACAGTAAGGTGCAAAAGGCTACGAAAGGGTACAACAATGTAAAAATGGCTACGAAACGGTAACAAATCGTACATAGCATACGAGAAAGTACATAGGGACCAAAGTGTTCAATAGAGAACAAAAGATACCAAAGGGTCCAGAAGAGTGTGTAGGATATATTATCGTACAAAAGTCTCAGAGTTGCAAACGGCGCATCTAACACCACTCGGGCACCAGCCAGTGTGAAATGTGCGCAAAGATGTGACTGACCATGTCACCGACAGATGGCACGATCTATGATAAGCAAAGTTCTTAACACAACCCAAAGACATCTGAGACACCTTAAAGCTGCGCACTCAGCATTTGCATATTATAATGCCACGCCATGCGAAGGACCGGCTTTGGCTATATAGGTAGAAAAGGTAGAAAAGGGTGCATACACATTATTTGAGGTATTCATATATCTTTTACATTTGAGTTAAAATTCCAGAAATTCTTTGCCCAGTTTACTAATTTTGATCTTAAATCCGCAAACGGGTCATGGAATGCATACTAACAAACATCCGTCGTAGCACGCATGTGAAAAATGTGAAATAAATCGAATACCATGTTGAAATAGCATCGTGTTAACAGACAAGTGAGTAACACAAATACATGGTGAGAAGTTCTTCGCTCTGCTTCTCACCGCGCTTCACTAAAATAATAGAATAGACCAGTGACATTTGCCGCCATATTGGCACCAGATTGGCACCAGTATGGGTTTTGGAGGGCATAACTACAAGGTGCACTACATAAAAATGGAGGGAAAAACAACGGAAGAGCGGATTTCTTAGGCTTAAAATAACGTTGTTTTCTCCAACAAGAAAAATCGTGCATTTTAGGTCTAAGAAATCACTCTTCACAGCATCGGATTCAGTATGACGCCCTTCTGTTTCTCTCTGCAGTGCCCCTTGCAGCTAACCCATTAAGCCTCCAGCATAGAGTTATATACAATAAGACTACGTCGTGTCACTGCTCTATAGTGTATTTATTTTAATACAACACGCTGTATTATTTTAATATATTACTGATTGTTGGTTTTTACCAAAGTAGTGGGTAATTTTAAGATTTTTAGAATTTCGGTGGTTCGTTGGATGGTGTGTAAAAATCTTGTGTTCAGAAAGAATTTTATCGCGATTCTATCGAGATTTTAAAATGTCGTATAAGAGTGATTGAATAAAGTTCGTTATACGAATTATTCGACAGAAATGTGATATCCTCCTTATCTTTGAATTCGTTGCTAAACGAAAAGTCTCGTACAGAGATACGAGAATGTTTTCCCTTTCTGCAGTGTGTATATTACCATACTGGAAGGAGCGTAGAGATCAGGATGTAAGGACCGCATTTATGTTTGAAAAAAAAAACATAAAATCAGTGAAACAAGAAAACTCAATGTTAGGTGTAGCGCAAAATTCCCGATATCTGGATCCGGCTTCGCTTAATAGTTTGTAAGTAATTCGGTTCTTACTTAACGGGGTAGGGGAGGTTCTGCAGCATGACGTCACAAAAAATGACCATCAGAGCGGAAATTATGCAGGGTAGATGTAGTCCTCCAAATTCTGTATCTATTGGAATGTATATCACTTGGAGGGGTTAGACATCCCTACAGTTAATAAATTTGTCTATTTAAATCATCAGTATAAATCATTGTTGTATTAAAGGAAAATAAGCGGTACAGCGACTGCCTAGTCGCACCGGTGTTCTGTACAGCTCCTCCAGTTACAATGTTGAGGCGCACACCTCTATCATGCACTACAACAGCTACTAATCTAACAACAGTCGCCATCACAATTGCCGGTTAAAAATTTGTTAGATAATGCGAATTCGGTCGATTTATTTATAAGTCTACTTATAGAAATATACTATAGCTGTAGAAAAAGGGACCGTCAAAATGTATTTAAGACTATCATTACGTGGCGAAGAAGAAATGGATCTTATCAATTTGGAACAAGAATGCGTGATATCTCCCCAAAACAAAACTCGTTAAGGACTCCTACCAAGCTTTCGGCCGTTCGAAGTCGCGATACCAAAAGCCAAGTTTTTTCGCTAAGTTAATCCCGCCGACTAAGGCTTCAAATCTTAAATGAAATACTTTAAAAGTGTTCAGTAAACAATTTTCATATCTTACAATTAATCTTCAAACTATTCGATGGCAATTATCTTGGCGATAGAGCTTGGCATTTGATATCAAGAATTCAAATGGCCGAAGAGCTTTGTCGGATTCCTTGACAAGTTTTGTTTTGGAGAGATTAAGACTTTAAACTTCAAATGAAATACTTGAAAACTGCACAGTAAGCGATTTTAACAAAAAATGTTGAAGCTTTCAAATTATTTCTCCGTGAGTTTCAACTTTGCTTTTGATATCACGACTTCAAAGAGCAAAAACTTGGTGAGAATTCTTAAAATAAATTGTTTTGGGCATAAAACTTTGACTAAAACAACGAATTTCAAAAGCGGAAAAAAAATGTCGTTGTCGCGATGGGAGCCAGACGAAAGAACTACCAAAAAATTACCAAGAAAAATACCAAAACTACCAAGAAAAATATCCAAGAAAAACTCCAATAAAAACTAAAAACTCCAATAAAAGAAAAAATCCAATAAAACCTACCAAGAAAAATATCCAAGAAAACTCCAATAAAAACTAAAAACTCCAATAAAATAAAAAATCCAATAAAAACTACCAAGAAAAACATCAAAAATTCGTACGAAAAACAGGACAATCAGGTATTACAAGTAGAAAAATGTATTAAAAAATTCGAACAGTTTTATGTAATAGAAAACCGTACATATACAATTATACATTCAAAAACAAGTTCGGCGTACAGCAAGCGTCAATACCATATTGCCATACACAATAGAATAAAAACGCAGCGTTTGAAACAGGATAATTATGAAAGTTTAGCGACACCAAGAATCATTACCAATGATGACAAAAGATCTGCAGAACTAGAATGGCATCTCTTTATTTGTCCGCAATTCTCCTTTATTTAACAACCAAAATCGAATGGGGGGTTGTTGGCACTTCGGTGTCATATCCGAACGAACAATAAATGGCTCAGTCGTTCCGTTTTGTTAATTGCAAAAAAGAGAACATTACTAAATAAAGAATTTCCCGCCGTACCAAGCGGAAACTGTAGTGAACGTCATTTCTTTTCGTTTGTCAACATAATTATAATTATTTTATTGATTTTATCCTGGCTTTTGAAGCTATTATTCGAATTGAAATAAACCGTTTCGAAACATTCGTCTTTGGGATAAATGTTCAATATCTAGTTCGGTTAATTCGAACAATTATTATTTTCGGGATGTCAGGAATCAGGATTGCATGATTCTTTCGTCGCAACGGCAAAGTAAAAACTAATTTCAGTCATAACATATCCGTTATTGCGTTATAATGTATATGTGTGCAATGTGATATTTTTTCTCCTTTTATATTTGCTGGCGTGTTCTTATACCACACGCCATGGCTGTTTGCTGTGACGTGTATATCACGTGAGTGGGCTAGCCCAATCAGAAGGCGAAACAGCCGTTGTTCTCGTTCGTCATTGGCTAACTCGTGGTGACGTCACGGCAAACAGCCATTGCGCACGGTTTAGTGTACGTCAAGATCACTAGTCCGACCTTCGCATCCATAAGGTGTACGACGTGGCTGCCTTGGGCGCTAGACTTTGAGGGGCGGCTGCGTTTGATAATATTACTACTACCATTTACACAAACTATTCCTTACAGAAAACACCGAATTCTTGAAAGGTCTAAATAATGGCCATGAATAGAAAGTCCTAAAACTCACCCTTAAAGCAGTCGACATTTCTGAAAATGCATTGGTTTTTTTGGTTGTTTACTGAATGACATTTGATTTGTTACCTTCCTCATAATTTCGTAAGAGAAATCATTTGGGGAACATCTATTTAATAATTCAACCATTCACTTCGATGTCTGTTTTCGTACGAAATGGTCACTTCTTTGACAACACGACAAATTTGACAGACTGGTTTTCTTATTCAATCATCACGATTTATAATTTTTAAGGCGAGTATCTTACAATTTTTATCGACGATCTGTTAACATTCATTCTTTCTATTTTTGTAATGTTTGATTCTAGAAATCCGATCGTAAGAGAATTATTGATAAAGAATCTGAATACAGAATGGGATAGACAGACAGTACAGTCTCTGATCTGGCTTTACCAGGACCCTGTCAATGGTAGTGTCCACGCTATAAGAATCGTTTCATATTCCATCCCTTGCCACAAGATCTTCTGGTAGAGAAGCTGTGGATTTCGTTTACTGGCTCCAGGCAAGTTGGTTCAATATCACTAGAATGTTATTTTACCGAATCAACGATGAAAGGCGTCAGTTTTCCTTCAAGCACTTGTACTGGCTTTAAGGCAGGAATTAAGATACATGAGTTCCACACCAGTGGGCCTTGACTTGAAGAAGCTTTCCGTCTGGGCTTCAAGATCGTTCAATGCTGTTCCACGGGGAGGTACTGCATGCCTGGACTAAATATTGGGTTAAAAGGTATTCTACATATTTTTAACGTAGAATAACACACAAAATTCAAGAATACAAGCTGTTCCTGGGCAACAGACGATTCCACAATTTCACAGCACTAATAAATTTTAATTTTCGGAACAATCGATAGCTTCCTTGGTCACAAACATATGTAAAAATCCATCTTAAAAACACGGTAAACATAAAACACGACTTAATAACACTGCAGTATAGGCGGTGTTATTAAGCCGTGTTTTATGTTTACTGTGTTTTTAAGCTGGATTTTTACATACGCTTGTGACCAAGGAAGCTAGCAATTGTTTTCGAAAATTAAAATTTGTTAGTGCTATGAAATTGTGGAATCGTCTGTTGCCCAGGAACAGCTTGTATTTTTGACCTAACCTCTCCACAAATTAATCGATTTTGGAACACTCAAAATTGTTTCACAACTGAGGGCATGGGATCGACCATGCCCTATCATTGCCATTGCCACTCCGTCATCCCTAACTTTATGTCGCTTTTCGTTTTACTTATGATTGATGCTTTACGTCTAAAGTGAAGGCGACAAAGCGCTTTATTATCCGTTTGAAAAAGGTGAGTTCTCGCTGGGGACAACCTTCAACGAACCATTGATAGTCAGTACAGAAATGTAATAAAAACGTAGCACAAATCTTAAACAATTTTGTATTTTAATTCTAAATTAAAATAGACCGTGACCGTCCTCTGTAGCCTATAGAGCAGTGACATTTGCCGCCATATTGGCACCAGTATGGGTTTTTGGAGGGCATAACTACAAGGTGCACTACATAAAAATGGAGGGAAAAACAACGGAAGAGCGGATTTCTTAGGCTTAAAATAACGTTGTTTTCTCCAACAACAAAAATCGCGCGTTTTAGGTCTAAGAAATCACTCGTCACAGCATCGGCTTCAGTATGACGCCCTTCTGTTTCTCTCTGCAGTGCCCCTTGCAGCTAACCCATTAAGGCTCCAGTATAGAGTTATATACAATAATACAACGTCGTGTCACTGCTCTATAGTACTTCTTCAAGGTAGGAAAATATCTATTAACTCCTTCCACTTTAGACGTAAGCTACATGGTTCCTTTTCGGTCTGTGACACGATTCGATCTCGCATCTTCTTGGCTCGTAGGCGACGGCTCTTACAAGTCGACAGTGCTTTGCTCTTATCGAATCAAGCTCGCTTTCCGTGACAGGACTTCGTCATTTTGATTTCCGGTGTAGGCGTACGTCATGGTGAGAAAGAGGTGCGCTATATAAAGGACAATGGACCAAACATAGGCTTCAAGATTTGACAGTAATTGTTCGAAAGCATTAGCTTAAGTGTATGACAGTTTCTGAATATTTTTTTCTAAACACCACTAACTTCGTCGCGTCTTATGACTTTGCAAGAAAGCAAGACCCTGTTTCTAATTAACATATTCAAAGTATTACCGAAGTACGTTTAGAAGTTCTTTACTAGACTATGAAACTCTGTCTGTCTGCCTTTGCAGGAGTTTTATTTCAACTCGTTTAATTATCAGATCGGCATCAAACTTGGTTTGCACTTAAGGCTACGTGGATCTTGCGATGTGCTCACCTTTTCATACTATTCTCAAGACTGAAATGAGTTAAAGTTACGTCGTTGCATTTATTTGCAGTTCAGTTTCGATTGCAAAGTAACTTTCGATCACGAGACACAGACGAAGTGTGCTAAAGTTCTAATTTGAAAAAAAAAATATGCACAGCAGTAGGTCAAGTATAAATACAAATTACGTACGGTTTGGAAGTTTTGAGGACGCTAATGTGTAAAATCAATTTCCCTTCACTTTTCTTACAATAAATACTTCTGATTGGATACGCGATTTAGCATTAGACTGCATCTTGTGTGCGTCTTTGCATGCGTGCGTCGAGACACAATGATGTCATACTTGTCTTCGGTTCACAATGCGGTGGAAGCTGAGCCTATTCCTAGTTTTATACCAAGGAAGGCCACAGCGGATTGGAAAATTTTTAATTAATAACAAGTTAACAGAATGATAAAATCAGATGAAATGCTTCCTTTTAGAGAAATTTCCCTTTTCAGATGTGCAGGTGCACATCCAAGATCGATGGCAAAAGTCGCCTAATGCCTGACATGTAAATGAATTCTATAGTTAGTCTGGCTGTCGCAAGTGTCGAAAGAGGGCAGAGAATGAGCCGCCCTTCCCCACCCTATCTGCTCAGTAGCTCTGGGGCACATCACCTGAGTACTTTAGTTCAACAGGGCACCTCAATTCTTCCGGCACTATTGGCGGATGTGCCATTGGCAACAAGGGTTCAAATATGGTTCATGATTTACTCCAGCTCACTTCAGCCTATAGCAACGATCAAGTTATAGTACTATTTATGGGAGCGGTGGTGTAAAAGACCCTAAAAATCGCAAAAAAAGACAATAACTGCTACGAAAGTGGTGCAAAGAGGCCCAGAAATGGTTAAAATCCCACAAAAAGGGGATGAAAATTGGTTAAAGCACCAAAAAAAAAACAAGGTCCCAGAAAAAAGTAAGTTTGCCCCTGCACTGCAATTAACAGCAAGGCATGAAGTCACCCTCCCCCCTACACAACAGAGAAAGATTTCGCAAATTGTTTTTCCTTTAGAGTTCACATTCAGCTTGTACCTTACTGGTTCCTGAGTGTACAGTGCAAATCGCATCACAAACTTTATGCTAGCAATTTTTTTTCTCATTGAGTTTTATTTTAGTTATTACTAGCATCGTACCCGGCTTCCACGGGGGGGACCCGTGGTTGTTTCCCAGTATTTGCTCGGTGCTGCCTTTCCGTCAATCGTCTCCCTCCGCAAAGCAATGTCGTAATCAAATAGTGGCTGTAACATAAGCACTGCTCCACCAACGGGCATTCCCCGTTCAGGCCCCTCCCCACTCCCCAGTAGCGTGCGAAAAATAACTGTCTTTCGTACATGACGTCAATTAAGACATGCCTTTGCAATGACCGCGCAGAGCAAATTGTTAGTCGAGGCAACAATGTGCCAATTTCAACTTCTTTTCAGGGCAACAACGTCCCAGTTTCACCTTCAAGCCAAAGAATTGACACACTCGCACGTTTTCATTATTCCCCTTCTGGGGATCGTTGCGGTTGCTTCATTTCTGCTATGAAACTTTGGTTTATAATGTAAGATTATGACTGTGGTTCTCTAAGCTACTGAACATACAGCTGCAGGGCGCCTGATTCTACCCCCTACCGATGGTTACAGGCTAACGAAAATAAGCTGAAACTGTTTTGAAGTAGAAGGGTTTCCAGTGCTTTATTTACACTTCAGAGGTCAGGTCGCCTTCACACTGGCCTTGGATGTCTAGGAAGTGGCCTTCACACTATATCTCGGAAAGGAGCCGTTTCTTGAAAAGGTGGCATTTCCAGTTATACATTCACATGGAAGTTTTTCATCAGTTTGTTGTGTATGAAGTGATCTTCATTTTTGAATCACGTTTCTGTTACATTCTGTGTATAGATTATTTTACGCAAATTCAGCCAGCATTTCGCATTTTTTTTTTGCATTTTGTTCAATTTTCCTACCAGTAGATGGCGCTGATACAACGGCCATTCCAATTTTTTTCGTCTGTAACGCATTTTCCCTATAGAGCAAACCTTTTAATCCGCATTGAAAAAAATCAGCAAGGAAAAAATTATTAATATTATTGTGTGCGCGGTGTATCTTGAGTCCTGCAAGTATTTTGTGAGCGGCTACGTCTTCCTGGATGGTGTGGCTTTAATCGATGGTCGCCATTATTTTTGTAACCATCTTGGATATCAACAAGGCACTCTGCTACTGAAAACGTACAATCGATTATCTGTGTTCGTTCTGCGGAGAAATCAAGATAGGCCGCGAACACTATAGAGAGATATGAAATATCACTATATGTTTAGATGAAAGGGAATACAACGATCAAAAATGTAGTTCCCACCATCGGAGAAAAAATCGTAAAAAAAATGCGGAAACCCTTGTTCAAATTTTTTTTAAATCTTCTATGCAACGGATGTCGGATATCAGTTTGTTGTTTTTTTTCATTTAAGAATGTCGAATAAGGACAAGACGTGAGTTTACGCAAGGCGTTCATTACTAAATTTTAATTTAGAAGTAGGAGGATCGAATGAATTTCATAGTAATTCTTTCCTATCAGTTCGGTTCGTATAAATTGCGTGTTCATGCAGCAGCTGAATCATATTCCGCCGAACCACCGCTGAAGTTGAGAAGATTTAACTCTTAACACGCAATCGTCTTATCTCAGTGTTCAGGGCAATGTCTGCGCTTTGCAACAGATAAGGTTGATCCTGTTACAGCAGGTTGACGAAAATTACGATTAATTGGAGCTCGATTATAAGAAGAGCTAGCAATCATCTGAGGTTAATTTTTTTTAACTGTAAATATTGCTGTTTACCGCTAACCACACGTTTCAGGAGTCTGATATACGTAGAAACGTGATCATTAAAGGAAAAATGGTTTTTCCTGCTTATATCCTCCCTCGTTTGGCACGCGCCTATATAAGATCATTTAAGAAAACGAAATCCACAACTTGGCTTCAAGCGTAGTAAGATTTATTGAACAACATGAAAATGGCCGTTTTATTTTCTGCTTTAGTGTTTTCAATTTTTGTCTCGCGAACGATGGTGAGTGGTTTGAGCACACAACTTCAAGCCTTGCGTTCTTCATTGAAAGACTCACTTCAAATAGTTGACTCCTTTCATGGTAAGTGGCACACATTTATATCTATACTAGCGTCGTACCCGGCTTCGCCCGGGGATTTGTTTGACCCGTGGTTGTTTCCCAGTATTTGCTCGGTGCTGCCTGATCGTTCACTGCAACAGTCAATTTTTCTTTGTGTAAAACTCCCCCTTTCCGTCAATCCTCTCCCTCCGCAAAGCAATATCGTAATCAAATAGTGGCTGTAACATAAGCACTGCCCCACTAACAGGCATTCCCCGTTCAGGCCCCTCCCCACTCCCAGTAGCGAAAAATAACTGTCCTTCGTACATGACGTCATTTAAGACATGCCTTTGCGATGATATACTGCCGTAAGGAAATTGTTGTCCACAGAATTTTGTTTTTCATTTGAGTTGTTGAATCATTATTAACTGAACAAAAAACGGCTTCACCGTTTAAAAAAAAGGATTAGAGCTCGTATCCCCATATACACAGCTGTCAAGGAACACGAATAAAAACGGATTAGAGTTCACTCGAACGCAACGTACTATAATTTGAACTCCAATTCCAGGTAACAAGGATTCGTTTTACTCAATGGTTATGTCAGAAAGTGAACACTATTTGTATTTGAAATGTTTAATGTTTGTGCTTGTGCGTGCACTTAATTTGTGTATTATACATGCTTTTTTAAAATTTGTCTGCGTTTTTACATGTTAAGTCTGATTCTTGTGAGTGGCTATATGTGTATTTTGTATGGAGGCTGGCATGTTACAATCCTTGTTCCCTGGAATTGGAGTTCAAATTATAGTTCGTTGCGTTCGAGTGAACTCTAATCCGTTTTTATTCGTGTTTCTTGAGAGCTGTGAGTATTGGGATACGAGCTTTAATCCTTTTTTTCTAAACGGCGAAGTCGTTTTTTGTTTAGTTAATTTGTTGGCTTTATTCTTTTTTTTTTTAATTGTAATTGCTACGGTCTGGTCTATCATTTCTACAGTATTTATACTGTCCACCCGATTTTGTTTGCGAAAAAACTGACCATTAGAAATGCATAATTAAGTTCATGTTCCGCCCAAGCTTCGTCCGATGTCTATTATTTTATGGCAATGCACTAGCGTGTGTTTTGATTTAGCATGTGTCATTTTGATGGGCATTGTTGCAGGCAGCTGCAATATCGTGGCAAGCAATCGCCGAAACAAATCAACTGGCTTCCCGAATCCCGCATTGAAAAACTAAATAAGTCATTCAGTCGTGTCGGCCGCCCAATTAAGGCCTCAAAATTAAGGATATTGCATCCTACCGTTTAAATCTTGAAGATTTAAGAGAAATTCAGGACCGTTTCACTTTGATTCTCAACAACGAGTTAACAGTTTATTTCAGGAACTAGTTGTGCCCGTACGAATGCTGCGCCCCCCCCCCCCCCCCCCCCACACACACACACACTTGCCCTGGCCCCTCTCACGAAGCCCCCAAACACGCCGCCCCGTGACATTTCCCCTTTGGTGCAGCGCCGGAAAAGTCGCATGCGTATGTTTGATTGAAGGCTGAAAAAAGTCCTATTACTGAGAAATCCAGCATTCAGAAAGCAAGTAACCCTATGTTAAAGTTATTCTTTGAAACAATTCACATCGGTACCATGCATTGCGAAATTGTTGCAAGCAACGATTGTTGCCGCCCACTTAAAAACAATTCAACTCCTTTCTGTAAGTGAGCATTTAGGAAATAAATGCAGTTTTCCATCGCATCAGGCTACCAATTTCGAGGCCCAGAAATTCAGAACCAATCGTCGTTCGGTTTAAAATTGTCTGGTTTAGTAGACACGGATTGTTTTTTTTAGCTCAAACGCCGACAATGGCACATTTCACGCAACTAAAACTTTGATGCCGCTACGGTACCACAACAATCGCCAAAATATGATCCAAAAATCAGTGCCGCAGATCTGGTAAGTGGCGCCATCTCTTCGAAGACTTTGGAAAAAGTGTTATAACCCGAACTTGTAGTCCAAGGCCGTCAATAGACGGCGACATGGCAGATTTGGGAAGTGGCGCCATCTTTTCGAAGGCGCCATCATTTGAAGGCGAATCCTGTCAATAGATGGCACTACAGGGTGAGGTACTTGACTGGACGACGGAATGGCGAAGCCGGTGCACTCGGCCACTGCTGCCTATTATATATGTAGATGAACAAGATACGACGACAATGTTACTTTCCCCGTGCCCAAGCATCGTTACATCTTGTTCGAGTGATCTCTTGCCCGATCTTGTGCGCCTCACGTCTTTATTGCACCATTGATATATGTAACATTTTCATATTGTTAGCCGCTGCTCGCCTCCTCCACCGCCTCCGGGCCAGTTTTTGAAAATTCTCGTGCGCAAACGAGCTCTAATAAGCGCTGCCTGCCGGTCGTGCTAATAGAAGTACTTTAGCTTGGGTAGCCATTGCTGATCTGGGTCGAATTTTTCCGGCCGCCATTTTTCCGAGCACTCCATTACACGCTGCCTGTCTATGATGGCAATGGTGCAAACTCTTGTCCACCAAGTAGGTCGAGGTTGTCTTTGTGGCTCCTTGACTCCAATATGACCTCTGCTGAAGTCACGTCATTCCACCCAATTGTCCACCCATGCTGTAAATTCATCAAAAAACAAATGGTGGGCATGGGGGCACTTACCGGGTCTCGGGGCCACACTCACCACTGTCTGTGGTTTCCACCTTGTGCAACAACCTCTGAGGTCAGCCGAGACCCCAAAAGCAAAACACTGAAATTATAGATCAAGATCAGCACACAAACAGGTTAAGACAAATTCTTGAACCACTTCCCCGTACTTCCTAATGAAGGTTGGAAATATATCATGTAAAATGCCCAAAGATTCTTAGGTAGATTCGAGAAACTGCCACCGTTCATTACATTTGTGGCTCCCCCAATGATGTGCATTAATATTCCCTCCCAAGACCACCGTCTTGCAGAGGTACTCAGCCCACACTAACCAGTCGCATTCTCCCACTTGAACCGAAAACATTCACTACAGCAACAGTGAGCCAGACATTAGTCCGCCATCTCTAACCACACCTGCATCAACCCCTGGACATCATGGAGTGTGACAAGATGTACAGGGCACCCTTTCATCTATTAAAACCCGTATATTGTAAAAGATCACCCGTCACACACACACAAACCCTTGTATACTCAACGGACCTCGGGAGGGGGCAGCTTGGTCTCCAACAAACCCAATATATTCAATTTGCAACACAGATCACGTATGTCATCCAACTTATTGCTTACAGCACTCATGTCACACGTACAAATAATCAAGATTGAATTCCACCTTTGTCAATTCCAGACATCGCATCAAGGTCATTGAGCACACCCACATCCTCTTGTCTATCTTTGTTGGGCACAACCGAGCATCTGTGATCAACTTCACTTACACGTCCTCTACAATTCAACTCACCTAACTCGTCTTATTGTAGCAGAGCATACCTGTTGAATTACACAGCTATGACCTTTATGAACGGTGGGGAACCCGCAGAGCCTGATGGCTTTTTGACAGCCGTCCTGCGACAGGTGGGTTTTTCCAACCACTCAGATGCATCACAGAAGCACAGACCACCCATTAAGATGGACTCAGATGCACAGATCGTACTTTTCCTGAATATCAGTAGTAGTAGTAGTAGTAGTAGTAGTAGTAGTAGTAGTAGTAGTAGTAGTAGTAGTCGTAGCAAGAATTCATCGGGTTTGGGAGGAGAATTTGTAACTCTAAAAAGTCCCTATTGAAACACATTAGATCCGTCCCCATTAGTTCAGTCCGAGTTTTCAGAGGGCGCCACGTGTTCCATCGGATAATTTTTGCTCATTTTTCAGCCCAAATCTAAAGTAACCTAAATTACAATTAAGCTAGGCTAAATAATAATTAAATAGAAGCTAGTTTCATTTAGTTTAGTTTAATTTTAGGCTAAAAACTAAGTAGAAATTCCCACAGAAAACACGTGGCGCCCTCTATAAACTAAGACTGGACTAATGCACATGTATCTAAAACGTTTCAGTATGGGCCTCAGTCACAAATTCTCCTCCCAAACCCAATAAATTCTCGGTAGTAGTAGTAGTAGTAGTAGTAATAGTAGTAGTAGTAGTAGTATTGGGCACCATGGCCACAGGGCAGGGCACGAGCCACCTGGGGCTGCGATGGACCAGCAAAAGAGGGTAACACAGACCGATGCCTGGGTGAACCACAGGGGGAACAAACGACTGGACCTGTACTGGTAATGGTGTAGGACAGTCAGCACTTGCATTGCATAACAATCATACCTACACTCACACTTCTGCTCCGACCTTTCAACCACACGTCTATGAGAGCACGGAGCCATCCGAGAAACGAATTTACCACATAAGACACAAAACACAATGGGACACACTTTTCTGACATGTTCGAAGATTCCGCATTTCAGGCACCTGGACATCTTGTCAGCAATAGCAAGAAATGCCGGGATTTCCTTAATTTAAATTTTGTCCGAGAGATCATCTAACGCAACATTGTCATTCAATTGGAACACCAGGTTGCGGACACCCAAAAAAAACAATGTCGCACGCCGGTTGCTCTGTGATACTCCTGCCGGAAGCCCATTAAACACCGAATTTCTGCAACGACGCACCAATGTCACGGTTCGAGACTTCAAAGGGCAACCAGCACACCTTGTGAGAGATTGGCCTTACATGTATGTCGAACACACGAGCACAGTAACCAGTGAGAGAAAGAGAGAGAGTCCAACACGTTTGGCTTCTTGGTCCGCAAACACAATTTGAAAGGCATTACTTGCGTGCATGGGGCAAATTGCTGTAACCTTGTGCAGATCCAATAGATTCTCCAAAGCATCTCAGAGAAGGTTTTTCTGACGTTTAGGCTATTACGACAAGAGATAACTTCATGGACAGGCAGAGTCTCTTGAGCCAGGCCAGGTCCCGACGCTCAACACCGAAATTTAAATCATCCCCGCAGCACAAGGACTGCATTTTTTTGCTCTGTCAACTAGCATTTCTTTACAACAATTCTTCTTCGTTGCTTTAGCAAACAAAACAGCTGAATTTACTGCATGTACTACGTGTGAAAGTACATCGTTGACAATCATGTCCGATAGCCACTGCGATAACCTCAGCTTTAACTTAGTTTAGACACCGTCATACACTCTATCAAATACAGCATTGTTATTACACGCATTGTTTGGACTACCCCATTTTGTTGGCTTCCTACTGCAGCATCAATACCAATACTTCGTAAGCCAACATCAACTTCATTGCCATACTTACCTCCCGTAATACCATATTATTGTAAATACAATCAAGAATTTATAAGTTTTGGGAGGAGAATTTGTGACAGAGACCCACACTGAAACGTCTTGGATACATTCATATTAGTTCAGTCTTAGTCTATAGAGGGTGCCATGTGTCTTATGTGGGAATTTCCACTCATATTTTATCCTAAAATTAAACTAAACTAAACGAAACTAGCTTGTATTTAATTATTATATAGCCTAGCTTAGTTGTAATTTAGTTTACTTTAGATTTTGGGCTGAAAAATGAGCAAAAATTACCAGATCGAACACGTGCACCCTCTGAAAACTCGGACTGAACTAATGGGGACGAATCTAACATGTTTCAATAGGGACTTTTTAGAGTTACAAATTCTCCTTCCAAACCTTATAAATTCTTGATACAATTAATACTCTATGCCTAAATTTGTCGGTTTTACACTCACCACTCTATGCAGTTCGTCCGTAGCCAACCTTGATTCAATGTGCGTACTTGACTACATGCCTTTTGCCTTCGACGTCGACAGGAACCGCATTTATCGAGCCGCCATTTTTATTAATCGAAACGGAGAAACAGGCAATCCAGCCACACTGAGAAGAACAGTGGCGCCGTCTAATGAAAACACTATTTACTTCCCTATGAAAACCAAGCACCAGGGACTCCTAGGGATGGGGTGCAGGGATGAGGGTATTCAAAAAACACAATAGGGAGAATGCAGGTGGAGCGGGGGTACTGGTGGGCACAGTGGGCAGCGGGAGAGGCTGTAGGGGGAAATGCGGATGGGGTTTTCAGACTGCACAATGGGGGGGGGGAGTAGGGGGGTCGCCGGGGGAAACGGGGTAAATGTTAATAAAATAAATAAATACGAGTGCCGAAGTTTGATGGTTTGTGCTTTTGAATTGAAAGTAACCTTGAGTGAATTTAACGGTGGAGATGTCCACTTGATGTCTAAACTAGCCCCGGAGTAGCTTAACCCTGGATCTAACTAACACTCGACCTGGGAGTTAGTAGACTGGAGAAAAAAGTTGGTGATATCCATGTTGGACTAAGTTGGGGTTTTGTTAGCTGTTTACTGCTTAGACCTTCAGGCTAACTTAGCTTTGTAAAAATGTTGTTAAAGCTCAGGAATAACGCTAATACTAGATGGATATCACCACTTTTTACAGATCGGGGCTAATTACTCAGTATTAAGTTAACCCTCGACCTTCAGGCTAAATTTTGCATAGCCGTCAACTTATTTCGTGATGGATATCACCATTCTTCCTTATTACCGAGCTCAACCCAAGGATTAAGTTTAAACCTCAACTGGATATCCCCACCGTAATCTATTGATTTACTGTAAGTTAAATTTATCATTTTTTTTTTTTTACATTTTGTTTTAGGGGAAGAAATTTATCCACTTTCACCACTGGCCAGTCAGGCAAGACCAAGCAATTGTGCAGAACTTCTGTGGGCTGGTAAGATAATATATATTAAAAATTAAGTTAGTCAATACTTGCTGGCAATTTCGTTGAGGAATTCTCTAGTATCACTAGGCTTCTATAGGGTTACTGCAAAATAAAGCAAGACTGAAGTGGGTAACCATAACTTTATTTATTCTCCCCGCTTTCTCACCGTTTTCCTTTGATATACTCCGAAAGATAGTTATCAACAAAACCCAAAATGGTTAAAATACCTGTCAAGGTTTAACAAAAGCAGTGATTACAGTAGCGATAGTAAACGAAGCAAGCAGTCTGCATTAAAGACTGGCCTTGTGAGGATACACAATACACTAGTGTGAGAAAGAAAGAAAAGACAACTGCCCCGACTGGGACTTGAACCCAGTACTTCCTGTTTATTAGCTAGATGCTCTAGCCACTGCGCTACCGGGGAGAGTTCTGCGTACCGGCTCCAGCCGAGCTAAGTAGCTGTTCAATCTTTCCCAGTGGTGACCTAGATGCTGTGGTCAGAGCTCCCGGCTAGTAAACGGGAAGTCCTGGGTTCGAGTCCCAGTCGGGTCAGTTGTCTTTTTTTTTCTTTCTCATAATAGTGTATTGTGTATCCTCACAAGGCCAGTCTTTAATGCAGATTGTTTGCGTCGTTTTCCCTTTACCTTGTGATTTCTTCTTTATTTAGCAATAGTAGTTTTCGATGTTCAAAGTTTTGAGAATAATAGCAGTACACACTCAAGACACAGTGCGCTAATACTACACATAACAGAAGAATCGTAGTAGTAGTAATAGTAGTATTTTTCCCTCTTCAAGTTGTAGTATTGTTTTATGTAGTACTAGCCAGCCAAAGTCTGCGCTTAGCATGGCGTGACATTATCACACGCGAATAGATTGAGTGCAACGTTTATGTATCTGTGATAGCATTTAGCGGCGATAAATAATTACTATATCCCTCCGTAGTTGCCACCTTTTGTCCGTGTCATGTTTAATCACATTGTCACTAGATTGCTCCAGTGTATCTGGATACATAAGAAGCCGTAACACGTTCATTTCGCTCGCTCAATCAGCGCATCCCCTTCAGTCGCTCCTCCCTCCTCTTTTTATTTTTGCTACCTTGTCCCCTTTCCCTGTATTCCACCTCCCTCCACCCCCAGCTACATAAGAAGCCATAAAAAGCGAAGAGAAGGCGTATTAGGTCATTAAATAAACATTAATGGGCTCTGGCTACCCAAATGACAGCCGTCTTACTCTGTGTAGTAATCTTTTGCTAGTTCATTGGCAGCTCATAAAAATAAAAACAATCCACCCAGCTTAGTCAAAAAAATTCAGACGGATGTTAAATGGCTTTGTGAAAGAGGGTATTTCTTTTTATGTGACTAGAACAAACACAGCCTTGGGAGGGGGGGGGGGTCAAATTCATCAAAAAAATCAGGAAATGAGGAAAAGAATTTCTGGTAACGGATATGTTTAGATATTTTTTGAAGAGTTCTCAACAACGGTTTGTGCTATCGATATGCGGTCAAGAGTGTTGTAAATCTCTCAAAACATTGGTTCGAGTGGTGTACTTTATTGTCAAAATCCGTTTAAATTTGAAAAAGTTATATGAATTGAAGGAAATCGCATAAAAATAAATTATATTTCGACAAACTAGAACTGGGCCGTTATAGGAACGAACGGTCGCGTTCAACTCTGAGCCCACATTAGGGAAGGAGGGTGGAAAGCTATCATAGTAATGATATTTAGTATTACACCTCTTCTCTCTCCAGATTTCTGACTGCCCTCCCTAATGTGGGCTCCGAGTTGGACTCCACCGTTCGTTTTTATAACGGCCCAGCTTTACCATTCGGTGGGACCGCGGCTTGAGTTTATGTACATTCATACCCACCTGTTGTAATCTTATGGATTCTTTTAGCAATCCTAAAATTTACTTCTTTAGAGGAGTGGTCTAAGTTATTCAGTGTGGTGACTGCTCATCCATTTATGTGGGACTGTGCCAGCGGACCGCATATAACTTTTTTTACACGGACCACGCAAATCCCAAGAAAATGATGAGTTTCAATTTTTCGCATTTTTCCAAATTACATGTCTCTCTAGCGCTGTCGCGCTCGCTGCGGCTTTTTATATAAATAACATAAATCAGAAATCAGAAATCTCCACGCAAAAACTTGTCCGGGCAACCGAAACCCGGCCCACCAAAAACGTGATCCGAATGACGTCTAAGATTTGAATGACGCCTTGTATCCGGGTGGTTCGTTTAAAAAAGGTTATTTGCCAGGGGGCCTGTGGGGGTATGGAAAACCGATCATGGAGGGAGATAATACCAAATATTCTAAGAGATATTTGTAGGAGATAATACCAAATATGCACCTGTAAAGCACCATAATACCAACAAACACACCAGTTTAGTTAGCGACACTTCACTAATTTATAAGGATTTTTTTTATATTATTTTAAACTTTCCTGTCATCCAAAAATAGTAGAGTTTGTTTGATAACTTGCCGCTAACTCAAATCTAACTAGTACATCACACTTCCAATGGCCTCCTCCTGGCTTGGTTGACGTGATTTTCTCCACCTGCAAGTTTTAAGTTTTAGAGTATTTTTTTACCAGACACGTAACACTGTGTCAAAAATTAAATACTGCCTGTGTACATGCTTTGTAAGATGTTAGCCCAGTCAGAGGGCCCCTATTTTTTGTTGCAATTATTTCTTTTATGTAACAGACAAACTATTTTTTTTTCTATATGTTAATTATTCTAGGTCACACCAAATCCGGAATATACACTATTTATCCAAAACCATGGTACCAAGTCTCTCCTTTTCAAGTTTACTGCGATATGGTAACAGACGGGGGAGGATGGACGGTAAGCTCCTTATAAGATGTTTTGGATTGTGAAACAAATTGTTTTAACGATATTTCTCGTATTTCGACGTTTGTTTTTACCTGGTTTATTTAGAGAAAAATTTAATGTGCAAAGCAACTACTCACAGCTAAACGAATTATTGCAAAAAAAAAAAAAAAAAATTAATTCAAGGTTGTATTAAAAAGTCCTTACCACCACAGAAACAAGAAGAACCAATTTAACGTCTTTCCACCACGCATTGTTCGATTTTACCCTTACATTTTCCTATCAAAAAGAGTCATAATCAGAAGTGTGTCACAGTTAAGCCCATTCTCATTCTATACGCATAAGGGGTTAAGCTTTGCCTGAAAATAATAGTTACGGCTTAAATTAGTGCATGATGCTTGCGATTAATGAAGAATCCGTTACATTCCGTGCCTGTTGTACAAGTAAAAGGTATATAAAACCCATATAAACCCATATAAAACCCATATAAAACTATAGTATATGGGTTTATAATTATTTTGGCCCAAAATTTTTAAAATAATAATAATATTGTTCTATTAAATTAAATCACCCATAAACAAATATTTTGGCCGGTCCTTTTTTGTATAAATCAGTTAACCAGTTTGAATTCAAATTGCTTGGGCTGAAAGGAGACAAACTTTCAATTCCATTGTAGCCTAACAGTTTTTAAAGAAAGCAAGAAAATGCAATAATCTGCGTGATTGTGCTTTTCCAGTGCCAATCAAACAGTTGAGGTTTTGCAATTTTTGTTACTGCAGTTTCATTCCTATTATGTGATTTAGTAAATACTAAATCAGTATAGCATATTGTATGTTGCATACCCGATTTTCTAGAGTAATTGACCCGGGAAAAACAATGGTCTAAACAACTCCCGAAACCACTACACGTGAACGAAGCAAGCAGTCGGCATTAAAGACTGGCCTTGGAGTGAGGATACACAATACACTAGTATGAGAAAGAAATAAAACACAACTGCCCCGACTGGGACCCGAACCCAGGACTTCCCGCTTACTAGCCGGGCACTCTAACCACTGCTCTAGTCCTGGGTTCGTGTCCCAGTCGGGGCTGTTGTCTTTTCTGTCTTTCTCAGACTAGTGTATTGTGTATCCTCACAAGGCCAGTCTTTAATGCAAGCTACTTTCTTCGTTTACCTTTTTACCTTGTGATTTCTTTCTTTATCCACTGTGCGTGATTTTTTGGTCCGCAACTTTTGAAATTATTGAAGTATCAACGAAACATTAAGAAGTATCTTAGTAACTGTAGTGCTATTGCTCTATTTGACTGTGATTTTCGTTTGTATTTATACACTACAAAGATATAGGCACATCTTCGTAACCATATGTATCCAAAAATGAAGCCATATTTTATTCATATTAGAATGTCACAATTAGCTACAGAGCAGCGTCATGTGACGTCATTGGCTACAAGAGATATAGCTACAAGGGGCTTTTGATGACCATTAAGTACTTACAACCGTAAACAATTTTCTTGAAACCGTAAACAGTCCACATGCGGCAGTCATTTCGACGGGCCAATGGGTTAATTTGTTAAGCAGCATGGTAACCTGCAGTTACAAGGGAAGAAAACCATTTGTTCCTGTATTTCTACCTCCAGAAAATATTTTGATAATTAACTGTTTGTACCTGAAATTCCTCACTCCTTAACAATGGACCATGTTTTCCGTTAAGTAAATATTTACAACCCCGTTTAGCCTGTAATGCAGATAAACAAATTTATCTTGAGTACACTGAAACATAACAATAGAGTAGCGTCATGTGACGTCATATTGGCTACAAGAGAGATAGCTGCAAGGGGCACTAGTTTAAAATGGAGGGTTAAACAACGGCACTTCTAGTCAAGGCAGTGCTTTGAGAGCGGATTTCATAGGCTTAAAAAAACGTTGTTTTCTCCAATCCCTTATGCTGCTAGGTTGTAATCGGAAAATAACGATTCCACTTGCTTAAAAATGTCAGCAACTGCCAACAAATCGACAAAAATCGCGCGATATAAGCCTAAAAAATCCGCTCTAACAGCATTGGCTTCAGTAAGACGCCCTTCTTTTTCCCCTCCTGTGACCCTTGCAGCTATCC
This sequence comes from Lithobius niger, assembly GCA_023313725.1. Lineage (NCBI taxonomy): Eukaryota > Metazoa > Arthropoda > Chilopoda > Lithobiomorpha > Lithobiidae > Lithobius > Lithobius niger. The sequence goes on from JAHWFP010213641.1 coordinate 30,012, forward strand.
CAGTTATTGGCTCCAGCGTAGAGTTATATACAGTAATACTACGTCATGTCACTGCCCTATAGTGCAATCATTTCCCGTCACCGATTAACTTCCTAGGCTAAGCAAAGCATTGTTGTTCGATTCCTAAGTACCCGTGGGGTTTTCTAAGGCAACACGACGGTTCACCTAAAGTTCCAGGGTTCTTTCTTGTTTCCAGTACCTTGTGCATAGAGTTCAGAGTGCTTGGTGGTTTTTGGTGGTAATAATTGTATTACATCTGTTTGTTAGTAGGTTGGTTTGGGCACTTGGTGTTTTTCGGTGTACCGGTGGCGTTTGGTGTTTGTAGTTGGTAGTGCACATAGTTTTTAAATACGTTAAAGTTTGCATAAGTTGTGAAAATACCATCTCTTTTTCTGTGTATGAGCCTTAACAAGCAAAAGTTATTGCCCGAAAACCGCAGCATATTCGGAAACAATGTACAGGGCACGCAGCGCCCGTGGCCTATTGTTTTGGAATGGCCCAAGGTTGAGACTGAATATCCCTCCCACGAATTGATGAGCAAATTCCTTAGCAAGGATATTGCCCGTGCAATAATATCTATCACTCCGTTCCAAATAGTCTATTGAACAGTAATGGGGCATTGGGAATCGAGCAACAAAGCATAAACAATTTTTGATTACACGACTTTTCAAGAGTTTTACTGTTAACAATACTGTGATGGGGCAATGCTCTGGACACTAAAAAAATTTTTTTAATAGAAGCTGTCTATTCATCGTCGAGTTTTGGCTGCTTGAACGGTGATGGGGTACTGATTTTATTTTGTTTTATTTTATCTTACAGGCTTATTCACCAAGATAAAATAAAATAAAATAAAATCAGTACCCCATCACCGTTCAAGCAGCCAAAACTCAACGATGAATAGTGTCTTCTGACAACTTTTATTAAAAAAATTTTTTAGTGTCCAGAGCATTGTTGTTAGAAATGAGAAATTGCCCCATCAACGTATTGTTAACAGTAAAACTCTTGAAAAGTCGTGTAATCAAAAATTGTTTCTACTTTGTTGCTCGATCCCCAAGGCTCCATTACTGTTCAATAGAGTATTTGGAACGGAGTGATAGACATTATTGCACGGGCAATATCCTTGCCAAGGAATTTGCTCATCAATTCGTGAGCGGGATATTCAGTCTCAACCTTGGGCCATTCCAAAACAATAGGCCACGGGCGCTGCGTGTCCTGTACATTGTTTCCGAATATGCCACGGTTTTCGGGCAATAACGTTTGCTTGTAAGGCTCACACACAGAAAAAAAGATGGTATTTTCACAAATCTGTGAGGTGTTCTTTCTAGCCTAAATAGTTATACAGCTCGTGTATGTTGTGGGTATGGCGGCTCACAATATTTCATATCTGTTGTCTACCGAACACTTATAAACAGATTGTAATAAACGATCGAAGCTTTCTATGAAACCATACACGTTAGCCATCTCTTTTGATTTTGATTTTGACTTTTTCTCTATTAACCCAATAACTGTAAAAAAAATTGCGTTTACACTTTTTTACTACTTTTTTAAAGGATATCACTACAAGTTTTTTTTCGTTTAGCCAACTAGTTACAAAGGTACAAACATTTCATCCTTTACTATAGGTATTTCAAAAGAGGGACGATTTTGGAGAACCTCGTCAGAATTTTTATCGCAATTGGTGCGAATACAGAAGAGGATTTGGTAACCTATCCCAAGAATTTTGGCTTGGTAAGGTTTATTTCGACGTTTCTGTCTTCAGATCTAGTTCAGGTCTTGTCTCCAACCCGACCCTCCGTCGCCCTCCAACACTGTTTTAAGCGTATGTTTCTTTTGAAATTGTTTTTGCTTTGTGTCTCCTTCACAATATTGTTTTTTAATCTTGTGCAACCCTCACCCCATGCTTCTCACCACCTTATCTTTAACTTCGACCATGTTTTCAGACCATGCCTCTCCCCCAACACCATATCTTTCCATCCGACCGAGTTTAGGTTATATCGCTCCCTCATCACCTTGTGTTTCATCTATACCACGCGCCATGGCTGTTTGCTGTGACGTGCATATCACGTGACTGGGCTAGTCCAATCAGACGGCCAAACAGCCGTTGTTCTCGTTCTTCATTGGCTAACTCATGGTGACGTCACGGCAAACAGCCATTGCGCATGGTTTAGACCTTTTTTTTGTCCCTGACGGCTACCTCACCATCGTACATTACTGAACATCTTGTTTTTAGGCCTCGTTTCAACCTCACCACTTTTTGTTTCCCTCAGACCATCTACTTAGGCTTTGTACACCTTCTCATTCCTAGAATTAGAACCTGGGACCCTTGATTCTATATTTGTTTTCGCCTTGATGCTTATTTCTTCCAGGCCTTTTGCGTCAGAAAAGCATGAACTATATGTCTTTTGTATCCGATTTAGTTGCCTGTTCTGATGATTCTATATATTTCAATTATTGCAAAATAACTATCAGTGACCTGAGTTTCAGTCACAATATTTCACAGATAGTTTTTTTTTATTAGTTTCATTTCATAAAATGAGTATTCTATCGTGGTCCAGCCCATGTTTTTGTCCATACGAATCCAAAAACCCAGCTCCAAAAACCCAACTCCAAAAACTTAATTTTGGCATAGGGAAGAAGTTGTTACTTTAACAGTTGCTAGCGTGCAAGTACGCATATTGGACCCATATCTGAATAACTACTTCATCAGTTGAAATGAATGTTTTTACAATGGTGTTGCCGAGGGAACAGCTTTAATCACCAAAAGCAACAAAACAAACATTCACCCGAGGAATAAATTAGAAACCAGCTAAGTTGTGCCTCTTTACAGACTTGTAGGACTTCTGGCAGAACTTCTGCCAATCAGAACTAAAAAGTACATTGCCTACAGTTTCTAAACTAACTCTATTCGATAGTAAATAATCAGGGAGAACTACTTTATTAATTTTATACTCTCAATCTCGCCTCGATGCGACGGTGGTGATGTATTGATCATTAATCCCCAAAAACTCGAAATACTCTTGAAAACATCGTTCCGACGTAAGAAACCATTATTTCAGCACAATCGATTTTGACCTTCAAAATAATTACACAACCATAATCACGAAACGTATTATGCGAAAAGTTTGATATTAAATTAAACAAAACAGGACGGAAAGCCAAATGGGCGCAACCACTGTTACATAAATACGGATGCGAACCTATTTATGTTGCCTTTTGGACTAAAAGGTTATGCTGCCCGAGTGGGGAATTGAACGAACGACCTTTGAAAGCAAATGTCGAAGTCCTACCCCTGATCCATTATGACACGGCCAAATGGCTCAGTGGTTAGGTAGTACCTCGGCGTTTGGTTTCTGAGATCGCGAGTTCAATTCCCCGTTTAGGCAGTCTGATATTTAAGTCCAAAAGGCAACGTAAATAGGTTTGCATCCGTATTTATTTAACGGTTTGTTATAGCAAAATCAAAATAATTAGGGCCTTAGGGCTTCGGGCAGATAACCAGGAGTGGTTAACGCTCGTTAAACCCTTTGAAACCCTTTTTGAAAATAATTGTTTCTTTGAGATATTCAGTTGACTAGCACAGAGAGCAAAACGAAACATATATTTTAAACAAAAAACCATTATCATTGTGAAAGAATGTTTGGTAAGGTTACACAAAAATTTTTAATTAATCCTCTTTTCCTCGGAGAAGACTTTTAATACATGTGTACAAAGTAAAAGATTCGCAATATTTACTGAAAGCTTTTAAACTGCTGTTTACACACCCAGAACGTAAACAACGTGGAAGCACTACTCTGTTTTTATTTTGTCCTATGTCTTTTATTTTGGTCCTGTGCAAAACTTTAACTGCATTTACAATAATTTTTAGTGAAAAAGGAAATGGATGGGTCGAAGGCAACACCTTACATCAATGTCAATTATAAAATGCCGTTTCTATTATAGTCAACCACAGCATTTTAGCATATTTATTAGAATGTTTGTTGTGTTAATTATTATTCTGTGATTTTAACGCAGAATAATCATAACATATGACCATAACATACCACACACAACACTCCTTTACACGCCGCTCTCATAAAAAGCTAAAGCCACAAAATAATAAAACCACAACGTCTTAGAAAATAACGCAGCATAACTACATCACACAAAGCCAAAACCGTAACATGCCGCAGCCATGCATTAACATGTCATAGCTGTAACATACCATTACATAACGTTGCATAGTTATGTTACACTACAATGTTAAAGGCCGTTAGATTTTGGAACTTTTCGGTGTTGTGCAGTAAAATTGTCAGGTCTTGAAACGAGTGCAACAAATTGATATTTGTTACTGTGGTGATTAATAGTTCATTTTATACTCCAGGTATCATATAATAAAGCAACAGTTCAAACAGTTACTCAATTATTAAAAAAAAACTACTGACATAACCATTGAGTAAAACGAATCCTTGTTCCCTGGAATTGGAGTTCAAATTATAGTTCGTTGTGTTCGAGTGAACTCTAATCCATTTTTATTCGTGTTTTTTGACAGATTGGGGTATGGGGATACGAGCTCTAATCCTTTTTTTCTAAACGGCGAATCCGTTTTTTGTTCAGTTAATTTGTTAACTATTCGAACTGTTGCTTTATTTTATGATACCTGGAGTACAAAGTGAACTATTAATCAACACTGTAAGAAATGTTGTTGGGTATTCATGACAAGGCATGAGCTGCGATACATTTTAAACTGTTGAAAATCCGGGTCTGATGAAAGTGTGACTACAAACGATTTGTAAAGTGTTTTTTGACTGGCTTTTATTCCATATATAAATTCGTGCACATCTCCTTACCTAATTTTCATTACCATGTGGCAGGTAATGACCATCTCTATGTTCTTACCAATCAAGATTACGTCACCTTACGAGTAGATCTGGAAGATTTTGACGGAGAAAGTAGATTTGCCACCTATGGACAGTTTCAGGTAGCTGATCGCGACGATGGTTTTAAAGTTCGAATCGGACAGTATCAAGGAAATACAGGTAAGAAGTGTAGTCCTAGTTTCTTTTATGAGTAAGGAAATAATTGAAAGGAGTGTAGGTCTTTATCTGTGCCAAATGTTCTAACACTTGAAATTGATTTGATTTCAGGTGGCGATAATCTTGCCTTTGACGGCCACGTGTTCGTGACACATGACAGGAATGACGTCAACCAATGTGCATTTCGCTTCAAAGGTGGTTGGTGGTATACCAAATGTCATGGTGCGAACTTAAATGGAGAGTACTTAAAGGGAGAACACAACAACACTTTTGCCAATGGAATAAACTGGAATGCGTGGAGAGGATATCACTATTCCCTTAAAAAATCAGAAATGAAAGTTCGCCCAGCGAATTTCTTAAAATGCGAACAGGAACGCGCGATTACACCGTCGTGATAACTGCTGCCGAATTGTGCGCCGTAAATTTCGGAACTTGTATTTCCATCATCCATCCGACATTTTATAGCGCAGTGACACGACGTGGTATTATTGTATATAACTCTATGGTGGAACCAGTAACTGGGTTAGCTGCAAGGAGCACTGGAGGGAGAAAGGAAGATCGTCTTACTGAAGCCAATGCTATTAGACTGGATTTCTTAAGCCTATAACGCATGATTTTTGTTGTTGGAGAAACGTTCTTTTAAGGCTAAGAAATCCGCTCTTAAAGCACTGTCTTCACTAGAAATGCAGTTGTTTTCCCTTACATTTTAATCTAGTGCACCTTGTAGCTATGCCCTCCAAATGGTATCTCGTAGCCAAAATGACGTCACATGACGCTGCTCTATATGACGTCACTTGATCCATAGAGATGCCTTACGCTTAATGTGAAATCTCCACCATGTAATGCCAACGAACAGAATTTGCTCAGCAACCAGTCAATACCAGTCAACAACAACAACAATTTACAAAACAACTTTCGTCTAAATAACAACGCTCTTCTTTCCGGAACACAGCTAAAAGCAGAAACTGCGTAAAACATCGCGTTATTTACATCCACAACCCCACAACTAATTTTAAAAAAGTTGACATAAAAGCACTACAAAATTGAAGTCCACCCAAAGTGTAGTAGCACACTAATAATTGTTTTTTTTTTTTATGAACTGTGTTCGACCAAGTATGCAAATAATACCATGCTATAACCGTGTCTGTTTTAGTCTTCTGTACGCCGTAACCGGCGAGAAGACTATTGCAACGACTTTGTCCGTCCGTCCGTCCGTCGCTTTTTTCAACTTTGCAACAGTACCAGATATTGACGACCATTGTTTACAACGTCCATTGTTTACAACGTCCATTGTTTAAATTAAACAAACCACTAAACTAAATTAAATAATAACAGCAGTTGTAGTGCATGATAGAGGTGTGTGCCTCAACATTGGAAGTGGAGGAACTGTACAGAAGACCGGTGCGACTAGGCAGTCGCTGTAGCCGCTTGTTTAGCTTTAATTTACTATGTGTCCCTTAAAGAGGGCTGTTGTTATTTAGCCTAAATTTGATAGTAAATTGTTGTTGGTGGCTGGCTATTGAACAGTTCCACCCTACACTTATGGTTTTTTTTTAATTGAATAGTAGCCGTATCGTTGCATTGCTTACTCTATTGGCGTCGATCCATGTTTCTTACAGTTTCTGAGATATCCAAAGCATCCCAGAATCGATGTACTGATTATCTGGTTATCTGTGCTAATTCCACTAGTTGGTAACAATTCATTCCTCGTTTTCCTTAGTAAACCTGCATTTCATAATCACCATTCAAAACGTACGATTTGTTTGTTTTCGTGTTTGTACACCAACTCCTCCGGAATAAGACCCCTACGAAGGTAAGAGCAGCGCCAAATGAAAGATTGGGTGCGCAAAGTGTCGAAAAGGTTTGCTATGCTCAGAAATCGCTCAATCTATGCGCGCCTTGCTTCAGACACGCTTGTCTGACAACCTATTAAACCCTACAGGTCAGCTTTTTCCGTGCGTCCAACCAGTGGAGGCTAACCAGTTTTCAGACCTATAATGTCGTTTTGCTGATATTAGTATGGTTCAAAATATGTCTCCCCCTCAGGGTCTTTTTTCCCGACCAAGTTTCCTTCTGACTAGTTTGTCTGAACAGTAAACGTTTGATCCAACTTTGCCATCATGAAACAATTCTCAGAACCACATTTTGCGTATATGAGAATAAAAAAAATCAAGTTGCAAAACGATAATAGGTCAGTTTGAAGCGTAATTTAATTGTCTTTCATTTGGCACTATTTTCAACTTTGTGTGTGCCCTATAGCGTAGTGGCTTAGGGCAAATGCTGGGCAGAATCGTAATAAGCTGGAAGAAAGCGTCCAGTTTTTGCATGGTCCCCACACACACTCAGGTCAGATCAGAGGGGGGGGTGCCCATTTAAATGTCCGCCATCTTGGAATACGGCCGATTCAAAATGGCCACCAGATGCTGACGACTCTAGTGCGCGTGTAACTCCTTAACCATCAAAAAATCAAAAGCATAATATGTAGAAAAAAGTTCAGCACACAATTCTGGACAGGAAAGATGATATACATCTTTTAGGTAAAAGCAACCATTGAACCTCAAAATCGCATTTCAAGCATACAACCCTTAATTTGCACGAGCGCTCCTTTGTTCAATTGTTATGGGTTTATTTTAGCTAAACCCACTTAAATTGTCAAGATGG
>JAHWFP010213644.1:0-36959 GCA_023313725.1 Lithobius niger
ATCATGTGGTGAAAAATGAACACGGAGCAACTATGGTCGCCCTCAGTGGTCACCTGCACGCCTCCCGCGATCCCAGTGGCCGCTGTGACTGACTGGCTGCGGCGGCCAAGTACTCTGTGCTACATATACCGTAATCATTCTTGTTGGCTGCAGCGACCTGGTAGCACGGCTTGGTCGCTTAGTGAGCGGGGATCCTTAGGTCACGGGAAAGAGAACAAATTTCTAGAAAAAGAAATACTCAGTCATAGCCCGCGTGCTTCTATGAAATCAACAATTTGTGTGTTCTCACATGAAACTTCTTTCCAGATTGATTTAATTTCTCTATACCAAAGGTCGAGGGAACTTTGCTGGAAAGGTGTTGAGAAGGAAATTTGCTCAAAAGAAAATTTGCTGGAGAGGCAAAGAGCAACCTTGATTTACCCTAATTTTCAGATTTTATGGGGAAAAAAACGGAAACAACTATTTTATTTGAAAATGATGGTCAGTTTTTTTCCAACTATCGCTTCCCCTGAAATTTAGGCCGATTGGTTAATATTTAACGTCGCTCAAGGTCAGGTTGTTTTCACCCAAAATGGTGCATTGCGGCAAATATGGAAATATCAGAATCGTTGTATTTTGCTTGCTGAAACAGTATTCGTTTCACCCTTGTCATTTCCATCAAGAGCAAAATTCACAAATACAGAATTTAAAAAAAATCAAAGACGAATTTCCTTTAATCGCTAACAATAAATAAATAAATTATTGTTAAATAAAACATGGCAATATTCCGGGTTATTATTTGGATTCCTTAGATTACTCGATAGTCGATACACTTTAGACATTAAGTCAACGTTACTGTCAGTTTTCGTCATAAGAGTGGTCTTCGAACAGGAGAGATAGACCTTATTGTGGTGCTCCACTAGTCGAAGCATATATTGTTTGTGCTCCTTATTCTTCGTTAGGTATGCGTTGTACTTCTGCATTGAAGCAATTGGACTTTCAGAGGAGTCGATAACAACTGTCATTGCTCATAGTGTCGCTTCGAGTTCCTGGTAGCAGGGATTGCCAATCCGTTCTCTAGAATCCATTTCCAGGAATCCTTGGGCCTTCCCTTTTCTACTGAACTGGAGAATGTCAAAGATCAGGTTTTCTGGGTAATGCAAGATGCTAGTGCTAACCAGCAAAGGACTGGTGGAGAAAATGAGGAGATTTGGAGGACGTTCAAGGCGTTTCAAGTTTTAGTGAGCTGAGGAAGCTGAAGCTTTGCTACCATGTTTGTTTTTACGTCAGACGCAATTCTGGAATCAAACAATGACAGGTCGATCAAAATTTTCAAAAAAATACCATAGGTACGGGTTGAATGTTGCGACAGTCGCCACACCTTTATTTGGGTATACGAAATTGCCCAATCAACAGTAGGTCATTGAGGACGTAGTACTTTGATTAGAAAAGGGGGCTTCATGCCAGAGCTGCACATAGATGAGGCTTAGAAAGATGCTAGTTCTTTCACGCTACGCTTTTTTTTTTCATCGAAGCAATTGGACATTCAAAGGAGTCGTTAACAACTATCATTGCTGAAACTGCCGCCTCGAGTTCCTGGTAGCAGGAATTGTCAATCCGTTATCTAGGATCCTTTTCCAGAAAGCCTTGGCCTTCCCTTTTCTACTGAACGGGAGAATGTCAAGGATCTGGTTCTTTGGGTAATGCAAGATGCTATAGTGCTAACCAGCCGTAGATGCCGTAGATGGCTTTAATGTCGTAGATGGTTTTGGCAACCCTGTGTGCATGATGCAGTGCCCCAGGTGCCCAAAAGGAAACAGTCACTCCTTTTGCGGTCACTGTACCACTTAAGAACTTCAAGCAGAAATTGATTAATTTCTTGTAGTCTTCTGTTGGATGGGAACCTTTGACGGCAGCCTTGCAGAAATTCTCCATGTCTTCTTGAAGAGTGGATGTGTATTGGTCAGCAAACATTTCGTCCGAAGCAACCTCGTAAACAGTCTTGTCAATGGCAGGCGACTTTTGCTTGAACGTGGAAATGTCTAGCCCTCCACTTGCTGCAAACAAGGGGCTAAAAACGCTTGACAATACCAGTTCCTTAACATGATGGCGGCAAGCAACCCAGGCTAACCCTTTCCCAATTGTCTCCATGTTCCATTCTTCAAACCAGTATTGCTAGCAGTATTGTCAAACACCAGTCCACAGACTTTATCTGTAAGGTCCCATTCATCCAGTATGGCAAGGCAGGGCTACACCTTGCTCTTTGCCATTCCGTGGCCAATTTTTGGAGCTCCCAATACCAACTCTTCCCCACCACCAATGACGAGTACTGCAATTCACAGATCTTTGGTGGTCACCAGTAAAGTCGAGTAGCAGTTTGCCACCCCAGTGCTGTAGCAGAGGTGAGTTGCAAACAAACTCCTTGTCTCCATTTGCAACCTCCTGCTCATGGTTATTGTAGCGTGAAACTAAAGTCCATGTGAATAATGGGTAATCGAACAGTACGTATTACATATAATAAAGTACATAATACAAGTTTTCGGCTATCAGTTATAGTTGGTTAACCACGAATTTACCTAATCAAACATTTTTAATCAATTTGCGTATAATCACCAGTGGCAGGTGTTGTAGCAGCTAATGGTGAGTAATTTTGGTTGGCCGCCGCATTGTGTGCATCACGGACTTTGAGCGACCTCTAAATATGCTCCAATCCACCTCAGATTGTGGATTGGAGGGAGTACAGATTTAAACTTGTGGAGACAAGTTCTGGTAAAGTCGAAAATTTAACATTGCTTTATGGACCAACCTACGCTACATGTACTAATTTATTATTATGAAATTGTTTAAAGTGAAAATGTTTGGAGGTGTGCGCCACTGAAACATGAATATCAATTTTATTCCGGGAGGCGTGGCGGAAATAAGCGCGCCGATATTTGGAGGACAGCCACTTGTCATCCATTATGTGCTGCAGTTGATGACTGTGCAGTGAGCGTCTGGTCAAAACTTTCTGGCTTCCGTTTGTCTTTCTGCATGTTGTAGGTAAGTTCTCAGAGGTGGACTGGCTCACTTGGATTGGGTCTCTCCCTCGTCCTTAAGTGCTTGGGGTGAATTGAATGCTGATCATTGGCTGTGAGATACTCGCTGGTGTGATGGGGCCTGTTTGCATCTTCTGTAGATAGGTTAGATCTTAGTTTGTTGCATGATGGGTCCCCAGTGTTCATTCGGTGGAGTCGTGGAGTTATCCAGGAAAAAGTTTTAGATCTCTTTCTGTGTTCTAAGCAACAGGTAGAGCAGTCTGGTTTATAATTTCTGGTGATCTTCGTGGCAGCGGTAATTTTACCATTTTGCTCTTTCCAGCTGAAGCCAGACCCTTCACCGACAGAAGGCCCGCGTGTCGTCTTTCGGCATGAATTTTGGTCCTTGGTTAGATTAGTGGTGCTATCGGGACAGGAGTTGTGTCTGGAAACAGCCGAGGACCTCATGCCCTGTGGTGGTGAACCCCAGCGTGTGTAGTTGCGATTAGATATCGGAGGAAAGCTTTCCTTCGTCACTGTATCTGCCTCCCCTCTGAGTTTCATTGGCTTTTGTTTTATTGGTATTTCCCATGAGTTGCGGTTTATCTTGAAGAGAAAGAAAGCGTCTTTCGTTTCCCGCCTGCATGAACAGATTGGTGTAAGCTGTTCCTCGGCCGCAGTTTGGGGAATTGTAAGCCTGCGAGGTGTTGAATCAAATCACACCTCGAGTTTTTTGGAGCCTCTTACGACTGTATTCGTAGAGAAAGAGATATGGTTAATGCTTTTAGTGGTCGGTTCTCAGAAGTCTTTCATTTCCCTCTTGGCTCCTGTCATGTGGTTAAGGCGTGTGACTGGTAGGATGTGGGGTTCTATTCACCTTCCTCTTATTATTGCAGAGTTTTCTGTAGCTTACTCTGTGTCGTTCTGGGTGTGCGGTTTGGATCAATGGTGTATCTTCCTGTTTTTTTGTAATCGATTTGACGTGATGCACTACTTGGTGTAGCCTGTTATCAGGATTTGTTTGTTGGTTGGGCTGTTCCTCCCTCGTGGTTTTTATCATTCTTTCTCTAGTAGGAAAGCATGGGAATTGCCGTTTGACTCTCTCTAATTATCGTCCCAATGTGCTGCTTTCTTCTGTTCGGAAGTTGTAAGAGGACATCTTTGTGCGCCAGCTTACATAGTTGCTAAATTCTTCGAGTGGCTTGTCGTGGTGCCCTGGATGCCGTCTTATTATTGGATTCAGGTGTCCGTGAGGCTTGGTTTCAAGGCAACATTGTGCTTGCTGTCTTTTTAGACAGTAGGGCAGCCTGTCATTATGTCATTTATGAGTGTGTTAGTCACTCTCTTCGTGCTCTTGGTGTTGGTTAGAAGCCTTTTGAGACAATCCTTGCTCTCTTGAGGAAGCGTGCGTTCATTACCCGTGTTGGTGGTTTTTGGTCCGACATCCTTGTGACTGAGCACGGTTTGCCTCAGGGTAGCTGCCTCAGCCCAATTATGTTTGCAGTTGTAGTTAATGAAATCATAGGTCAGCTGAGTCTACAGACGAATGTGGTAGCTTATGATGATGACTTTGCCAATTGGTTAGTGGGTGCTGATATTGCCACTCTTACTTCTGTCATGCAAAGTGTTGTTAATTACCTGAGGATCTTTTGGCTAGTCGTGGCTTGTCTGTGTCTCCCAGGAAAGTTGAAGCCATCTGTCTTTGCAAAAGGTGGCGCTTGTTTCAGCCACATTTGTTGAAATAGATCCAAAGAGTTCAGGCACCTTGTCAGGTGTGCTGGTCCCAGATTATGTGGGGAAATGAAGTCACTGCAATTAACAGAAGTTCTCTCATAAGCTGAGGACTTTTGAGGCTCTGTCCCGTAATCGCTTACTGCCAAGTGCTTTGTGGTATCGTCCTTTTTTTCGTGTGCATGTTAGGGTTGGGATTAATTCTCGTTTTCCTTTTTTAGCAGGTTCGTGCCATGCTACTGATGGCTTGCAAGTTTCCATAAATGAGTGTCTGTGTGTAGTAACTGGGTGCTTTCCTTCCACCCCTATTCCTGCACTCCTTATGGAAGCTGGTGAGATTCCTGTTAGCCTCATGGCTGGTCAGTTTCTTGTGAGTCTGTGTCTCCGTGGTCTGAACAGAGGGACTGAAGATCTTGCAGGTGGACTGTTTGGTGACTATCGCTTTCCGAGTCCAGTGACTCGAGCCAGTTTGAGATCATAGGTCTCTCCTTTGTCCTTGGATGTGGTGTTAACATTTATCATGTTTTTGAGGCTTTGTCTATTCCGTTTCTGTCCGTTGTTGAGATATTTTTGATGCTTCATTCCATTGGGAATGCTGGGAAGGTGGGATGGGTGTGTTCACCGTTTGAAACAAGTGTTTGAGTTGCTTCCTCGACCACGTGCCATCTGTTTTCATGTGTGAGATTGTGGCCATCGAATGTAATGAGTGTTGGTCTTGACCCGAGTCTCCTCAATTTTCTGATGCTGTCGGAGTCTGCGTCCAGCATACGTTTTTTCAAGCGCTCTTTTTAACGCTTTACTGTCTGTCACCCTTTAGTGTTAGACATTGGTTTGGTTGGAAGCTGTTTCAAACGTAATGTGTCGGTATGGTATCTGTGTGCTGGGTGCCTGGTCATTGTAGTGTGTTTGGGAATGAGGTTGCGGATGAATTGGCCTTTGTTGCGCATGTTTCCTGTCAACACCCTGTTGTTGTTCCTGATGTGTTGCGTGACTTGCGTCCTGTATTCTCTTCGTAGTCTAGCAATTGTTGCGAAAAGGAGTTTACTAGTGAGGTCATTGGCAAGGCTTTGTTTGCCATCAATCCCACGACTGCGTCACCAAAGTTTCTTGGCACTCATGCTAGGAGTGTTGCTGGGACAAGATTCAGATTCCGGATGGGTCACTCCTTTTTGCACGGGCATGCCTTTCAGCTTTGGTGGTCTGGTTTAACGGCTTGTTTGTGCAGAGCGGAGGACACTGTCCACCGCTTCTTGATGGTTTGTCCTTTGTTGCGAAGTTGAGGTCGTCTCTGCTAGCTAGATTTCGGTTTGGTGGTGATTTTCAGTTGGCTCTTGGGGGTTCTACGCCACTCCACTGCACAAGAAAACAAGCGGCTACAGCGACTGCCTAGTCGCACCGGTCTTCTGTACAGTTCCTCCACTTCCAATCTTGAGGCGCACACCTCTATCATGCACTACAACTGCTGTTATTATTTAATTTAGTTACGAGAAGTCTATTAAACAATGGACGTTGTAAACAATGGACGTTGTAAACAATGGACGTTGTAAACAATGGTCGCCTATATCTGGTACTGTTGCAAAGTTGAAAAAAGCGACGGACGGACGGACAAAGTCGTTGCAATAGTCTTCTCGCCGGCTACGGCGTACAGAAGACTAAAAGGGAAAGAGTCGAATTATTAAGGTCCATTTCAACTTCGAAAATTATCCCAAGACAGAAAGGGTCTATTTTGCTAGGAAATAACTGTGATCTTTTACATACCAGAATCGACATGAGCACCAGTGGATTTCTGGGGCCCTTCTCTTCCCCAGAAAATATTCTCGAATGTAACGTTTCGGTCATGTTTTAATATCAAAGATGGTGTAAGGGGTCGAGTTAATACTGTACTATTTTTTCACTTATTTTATTAAATACTACGAAGGGTTGTGTAGGGGCTAAAGTTAATAACTGTAATATTTTGCCACGTGTGTTTTATGTGTGTGATTTAGTGTTATTTTTCCCACATGTATTGGTGTTGTTAGCCCTATGTTTGAATAATTCGGTCTATAATTTGCATTAGCGACTATAACGAAGTAACATTTTGGCGTTTAGAGGACGAAACTAGCCCCAGTATTAGAAGTAATTTTTCCCCAGGGTGCATAAATCACGAATTAGCACTATATTTGAGTAAGTCGGCCTATAGTTTGCATTAGCGACTATAACGAAGTAACATATTGGCACCTAAAGGACTAAACTAGCCCCATCAGTATGAGAAGTAATTTTTCCCTAGGGCAATGAGTGGACATAAAATCACGAATTAGCCCTATATTTGAGTAAGTCGGCAGTAGTGTGACCCGGGCTATAGACGTTTACCCCTTTAAGGCCAATAGGGGGCGTGGCTTATGCGTGGGTGGGTAGGGGGGGTTGCGGGGGTGGCGTGGGTGTTTGATTGGTAACGATAGGATAATTAGGGAAGGAGTTATGGACGATCAAAGTTGTTAACCCTTGCTAACCCATTAGTTACTTTATTCAATCCTTTTTTCTAACCCCTTAGTCACTTTTTGTGCCTTCAGATGGCGTTTGATGCGTTTTAACTCTTTTTTAATAGATTAAGAGCCAATGTGGACGTATTAGAGGGGAAGGGTTAATATTTTTATAGATTTAACCCTTTCCGATCGTTTAACGGTATTTACGTCTATAGGGTAGGAAAGGGTTACTTTATCCGGAATACAGCCCATAGCTGCTGAAAAAACCAGAATACATCCCCCAAATGCTGAAAACTATTTCCAAATATATCTGTACCCGGTTTTCGAGGCTTTTGGAGGCTAACACGATTACCCCTCCGTTTTACATATCCATTTTTTCAAAAGCCAATCGCTAAATTCCTATAGCGAATGCTGAATTTTGATTGGTTGGGAATACTCGAAGGTTTCGTGCTTATATAAAGTACCAGCAGAGGCGTTGAAGTAAAGCCTTCAAGATGAACACTCATTTTCTGCTTCCCCAACTAAGCAGCACCATGGAGCCTATTGGTAAGTTTGATCACAATTCTTTCGTTGAAATAGTGTTTAAAAAATCGTGAGTTAAGACAATTATCTGAAAAACCGTACTTTTTTTTTATAGATTTGCTCATCGAGAAAATAAGGGCTGTTTCTTTAAAGAACGAGCGGCCTATTCCGCAGCATGACTTCCATCCTGGGCTAAATCTACGTTTCGATGATTCTCTGTTCCCTTCCGATGTTGCGGCCATGATATTTTATGCGCTGGAGCGGGAAGTAAATTATTTGACAGAGCAAAAAGTGCATCTCTTTGGACAGGAATTCGGCATTAAAAGGAAGCATGTTGGCTATGGATCTCACCCGTCTCTGAAGTATACCTACGGAGGTTTAACCCTGTATGCAAAACCGTGGCCCCCCGTACTAGCTGCTTTAAAGGACAAAGTCAACATTCTCACGGGAGAAAACTATGATTTCGCAGTCGTTAATAGGCTTAAAGATGGTACAGATTGTTTGGGATTTTTGGAAGACAATGAGTGCACTGAAAAGGATACCAAAGCTGGAACAACTTACCTCTCTTTTGGTGCAGGACGTGATTGGACGATGAGAAATAAAGGGTATGTAACAAATCAATCCTTTACCATACCCGTGTTTAGTGGTGCAATGTTGAGAGCATTACCGCCTACTGATGCATGTTATAATATAGGCATTCCTCAAAGACATTGTGTAACTATTTCGAGTATTAGTATTGCATTTAAAAAGCTTGGTCACGTGGAAGAAAAAGGACACGCCTGTTCTTGTAGATCGTTCTGCCATTGCGTAGCTGTTAGCCAATCGCGGAAGGTTTCTGCACTTACCCTGTAATTTATTTTGACCAATCATGTCTTAGGGTAAGACCTATATAAGAAAATACTGAGAAAATGATAGCGACAGCCATCTTTCCATGACTTTAGCTTCAGTGAAGCCTGGCTTTCGTTTCTACTCTGCCCGCCATCAAAAGCCTATAGTCGGTGAATTACCACGTTTTGCCTTTGTCAGGAGAGCTCAACCTAAACTTGAATATACAATGGATTCTTCACAGGCTGTTGTGGATATCTCGTTTGAAGAAGAGCTGAATACGCAAGAAGTTTGCGAAAACGTTGAAGTATGCACAGAAGACAGTTCCCGCCCTGCTGGTGTTTCTACACTGATGAACAAAACAATTCGTACAAATGCTTCAGATCTATTAGAGGGAACTCAGGATTTTGATTCTACTATCGAAGAAGGAGAAACTCATGCTACAGCACATGATGGTTCTCCGAAGCTGAGCGATGCACCTAAAAAGAAAGCAGGGAAAAAAAGATTTTTCCCCGCCGACGAGGCTAACTCCCATGCCTTGAAACGACGTCCCGAGGATTTCTACGCAATGTGTGCTAACACTACTTATAAACCGGATCGGAAAAGGTTCATAGTAATCGGTGAGCCAAATGTGTTCGTCAGTGTGCAGTCATTCAAGAGGAACGTTTATGTAGCTGTCAGATCCTTCCTATTCAGCCAAATCGATCTTGATTGGGTCCCTAATCGTGTAGGACTGAATCTCAACGTTGACGAATTCAAGAAACTTGTAAACCCGAGAACAATCGATCTAGTTGCGGATGCTGTCGACCAACTTGTGAACGATAGAGCCCCAATCCCCAAGCACACTATGGAGGCAGAGATTGAATGCCCAACAAGCTACCCTGAACGAATTGGAAAAGACATTTATCAGCATAGGCACGATATTTCTGCAAACAAGAGAGTGGTAATCAGTCGTGATTACAGCCCTACAAATGAGATATCTGTTTCTCTACTCCAGTTCGAACCATCAGGACTGTGCGAAACACTGAACCATGTCAAAGGTATTCACTTATCTGTTCAAACCTGGGAGAATTTCTGTAAAGAAGTGCAGGAAATACGCTGGCGTGTGGATAAATTACAAACACATCTAGAGTGATTGCTAATCGTGCCATAACCACTCATAGTGAAAGTGGTGTAGTTCTCCCTTAGATATAAGGATTATTTACCCAATCATTTAGTGAACTAAATAGTACTTTAACCATCTAAAGGTGTTTGTGAACAGAATTCAAGATAACAAAAACTGTGCTTTGTGAACTATTTTTCAAGACGTGAGGAACTACCAATGTCAAAAACAGCCCACATTTTCCACTTAAGCTCTTAGAGTGTAAAACAGTGAGAGAGGGAAAGAAGGAGAAAACGTTAAAGTAGTATCAACTGTTTTCACAGCTCTCTCTATCTTTCTCTGCTTTACAGTCGAGGCCTTGCTTCAGTTCACTGAACCCTTAAGGACAGTCACAGTGTTAAATCTACAAAAAACGTTAAATGAAAATTTTTCACTACTGACTCTTAAGTGACATTCACTGGACAATATTTCGCTTCAGAGAAAAGAATTGTAAGTAAAATATATTTTTTTACTTTTCACTGTGTAAATAGAGGAAACAGTCGTAATGATTTTACATGTGCCAGATAAAATTATTTGTAACTATGTCATGTATTCTTATTCTATCAGCATTCAATAAATCATGTTAAAATTGATTTTTTTAAATTTTTATTGCATGTTAGACACTGGTACAATAGGGTAATTGTGTACATTTTGCTTTATTATCGATTTCTCGACTGTGCACCCTGGTTATAACACTGGAGGTCTGTTCTTAGCTGTCCAAAAGAATGCTTGAAAATTTTTTTTACAAATTTTACCACTTGAGAATCGTTTCTGGCTTTTGTGCGAGTATCAAAATAGTTTTTCACGATAAAGTTCATTGATCTACCTCTAGCCATGTGGTACCCCAAGAACAGACAATAACCTCCACAAACGTTACTGCATGCTGACTGTAGGCACTCAGTGTTAAAATCACAACTTTCACCATGTAGAGATAGAAACTTGGCTATAAAAGAATTTTGTGGCTTTTCTCCATAGCTGTCGAAATATACACACTCGTTAGTGGGAGGGTTTAGCAATAGTAGAACCCAATGGCTTCCTGGTTTTGTGTGTTTATCAATATTCACAATGAACAACGTTTTTCGATGCACTTTCTTCTTCGGTAGTAAATCGCAAGGATACACACCTCCGAATAATGATGATAATCGAACGTCTGAGGATACAAGCTTTGTTATTTGGTTGGTATCCATTCTTCTCACTGGTCTAATATGATGCTTCGATTTTTATCAATTTCGGCAACAGATTGGTAGGCACAGTACAGAACGACATTTACAGGGTCGGCTAATGCTTGTGAAAAACTTAGTTCAACCCTAACATTTCCTTGTTTAGCCAAACTTAAGTGAGTTCCGGAAGAACAATGATCAGGCGTGAGGTCAAATACGTGTAACATGTTCCCTTGTTTATAGTCATCATAGGTAAGGTCAAGACCAGAATCTTGTTGATGGCGTCCTGTGCCACTAAACAGTGATACGTAGTCCCTCACGAATAGATTGTTGTTAAAATCTGGGGAAAATGGGTGACTAGGCACAAGTCTACCGTCAACACTGAGGGCAATATGACACAAGTTGAAGTGTTGAAAGTTAAAAGGGCTAGCGTTGTAGGCACCACTGAAAGCACTGTTCTTTATTAAGCCAACTGTAACAATACATGGCAAATTTCCAACAATGGCAGAGTCGATTGAGCCTTCAAGCGTTCCTGCAGCAATAGTAAAAATTTTACAGTCCACTTTCCGGAGCACATAACGAGCGTTAGAACTCTCAAGCACTTTAGCGTGAGCCAGTAAAATGTTTGAAGAAGGCTTTATTTTTTTCACATAGAGCACTGCTTTCACTATTTCGATTTTGGGACTCTTTGTAGGGTCGTTGGAAAGAAGCACAAATTTGTCAGCATTACGAATTAGTCTCAAACGAATATCCACAGAATTTAATAAATGTCTTGGCTGTTGGAACCAGTCTAAATGTAACTTGCCATAAAGATCCCAAGTCTTTGAATTTGCGATCTTTTTCTGGCGTGCCAAGGTTCCTGTATTACAGTCATTGTCTGCTGTGTCAGTGTCATCGAATTTCGAAGCTTGGTCCGTTTCCCATCCTTCACAACATAACTGTGATTTTTTTGCCGCTTTGGAATAACTCAGAAGATTCTCGAGATAAGATCGAAAGGCATAGCATGAGTCTGATGATGACACCAATGTTTCGTTTAGGTAAAGGTCAATTTGTTGGAAAAGGCTGTGTAGAACATTGTTCACAGTTGAAATCTTGTCAGCTCCTGTCAAATTTGAGCCGTCACCATGCTTCACCTTAATTTGACAGTGAAGAAACGTATCATCTAAATCGACATAATGTTCTCCTGAGGATGAAATCTGATATTCGATAGGCCCACCTCCTGTGATACTGTTAATAGGAAAATGCTGTACAAAACTTACATCTTGAGTGTCGACAGCAGTAGGAGGAATATCAAAGAGCTCAAAGCCTCCAGTTCCGCACTCTGGAGAAGCGTAGTGAATGAGAGCCATTTTGGATATTTTTAATCGAAAACGTCAGAATGTTTACGTTTGGTTTTCTTTTTTTTAACTACTCGTTTGGCTCGCTTTTTAGCTGTGCGTCTAGGGGTTTTTTTAACAGCGCGCTTAACACGTCTTCTTTTTCCTATAGCACCGTTCCGACTGACTGTATAGGGGAATGGCGCTCTTAAAGTAAAATGATTTAGTTTACGTTTTTTTCTACCACTTCCGGATTGTCGCCCTGTAACACTATTAATCACATCAGATTTAATTTGTCCAAATCTCTGCTTTGCAGCCTCTTTAACCCCCATGCCACCGTCTATATCAGATAAAAAACCAGTTCCCTTACGTAAAATGTATCTACCAGCCCTCATTGCTGCATTTTTAAAAAAAGGTCCTATGAGAGGAACTACAGATCTACGAAATGAACTTATTAAGCCTGATCCTCTTTGAAATCTGGCACCTTCAAAAACGCCATTATTAATTCCAAGACCAGACTGTCGACAGTAATGGTGGAAGCACGTTTGTGCTGTGTTTCTAGGAGCAATCTTCATTTTGAACATTAAAAATGAAAGAGCAAAGACACACCTTCTCTGTTGACGTCTATAATCAGACTGATTGTGTTTTAGTTCTAGGAAGAATTTTATTCATTTCGGCGGAAATGGAGCGTTATGTTTACACGACCGTTAGGAGAGAATTGTACAGGCTGTGATGTGTCATCACGAATAATTATCGAAACCTCGTGAAAGGAGTTTCGTACTAACGGTTTATAAAAGGGAAACTGGTAAATTTCTGAAATTGTTTCCCCATCCGATCCTCGCACAGGAACGCAGCGCAACAGAGGGGCTAAACTAGAACCGACTACTTCATCAGATGCTATTAAAGATGTGTAAATAAATAAATTATAGAATCCAATGTCCAGATCAATTGGGAAAGGAGCTTGTTTCGACATTGCTATAGTCTGTTTTCCTCCGAATCCTACTAATTGACCCATAGCTTCGTTTAAAAGTAAAACAGCTCCATTTTTTAGTTCAATGTGTACACACTTGTTTAACCTGTTATATGTGAATAATACATCATTTTTGGCTAAGCTATCTGATATAATTTCGTTTATCACTTCTACTACCCTTGTGGGCTGTAAATAAAAACCTTCAGGAAGTGTCAAATCAAGGGTGTAACCTACTTTAGAGTCACATTTTATATCCATATACCATGGTTGTGTAGAATATTCTAATTTATTTTTAGGATAGTTGGGAGGCTCTGTTGTTTTGTTCAAATAGGTAGTGGTGATACCGTCAAATCCAAGAATTAATGCTAATCTATCGTCAATAAAAATGTCACAGTCAGGCACAAGCATTATAGTGAAAGTATTTTCTTCGTTAACCCTAATAAAGACGGGCTGTTGAACTGGAAAATGTGCCTTAAAATAGTTGTTTAAAAAAGCGGCAAACGTTTCTATCCATTTTTCTTCCCCGTTATTATCTGTCAGATCAAACTTTGGAAAGTACACTCGTTTGTAATCATTTCTTATAATTTTCATTGATGCTGTGCGTGACTTTGACAGCTGTACAAAATTATGTGGATAAAGTAGCTCCACAAGTCCTACAGACCAGTTACCTGTTAACTCGATTCGTTTAGGTAAATGAATCGTATACTCTGTTAGAGTATTTTCAGGATGGTACTGAGGGTCTCCATTAGACGGAAGTTGAAGATAAAAATTATCCATTTTGTAAAATTTAAGAAGGGGGCCCCTGTTTTAAGTCGTCAGCCTTCACCCAGGAATCGAACCTTTGGTCGTATCCTTCCCACCTTACTAAATATTCTTTTTTTCCTCCTTTACCTCTAGATTTTATAATACTTTCTATTGCGTGAAACGAATCCTCAGATTTGATACTTAACGTTATTTCGTAGGGATAGAACTTTCCCTCCACCTCCTCTCCAAGCAAATCTTCAAGTGAATAAGTGGGTATGGGAGAAGTGTTGTGTCTTTTCACTATTTTAAATTGCTCCCTACTCCACCCAGGCTTAAAACCTCTAGCAAACTTGTGTCTAGATTTTGAAATACGCACAGTATCACCAACATTGAACACGAATTTTTTTTTACGTTTTTCATTTCTGGCTAAAGTCATAGGGCTATGGTATTTTTTCCAAAAATAAAACTGGTTTTCAGGTCGAACAGAGGAGGGAGGAGCCCTTATTGCTGGATGCACAGAGTTGTTATAAGCTTCAATAATTTTTGGTAATATATCTAAATAGTGATAGTTTCCCCTGTATGTGAATATTTTATATAATTTGTTCTTTACGGTGAGAATAAACCGTTCGGCGATCGCCGATTTATGCAAAGTATTAGTTTTAGATGAAAACAGTTTAATTCCACATTCACGTAAGAAACTACGTGTAACAGCTCCATAAAACTCTTTACCACGATCAACCTCTAAGAAAACTGGGTAGCCTCCTGCCTGTTTGAAGATAGCTTTAAATCCTTCTACAACATGATTATTAGATTTTGATAAAATGGGTACGGCGTAACCGAATCGGCTAAACACATCTATCGCTAGTAATATAAAAGTATTTTTTTTATTATATTTACTAATGCTTCTTACATCTGCTAGATCAGCCTGCCAGTTTTGATTTATACCTGAACTAACGATTTTGTTTCTCCGGAAGCGTTGGACCACTCTTCTGTGCGTGGTGTATACATCGCTAGCTGCTAAGAACTTTCTCGCATCATTGAGTGTGAAAGGTAGTCCATCTAATCTTGCCTGCTTGTATAGTTTGAGCGCTGAAGAAAAGGAGGAGGGATCTGAAGGATTGTAATAGTGACGTGCAAAATAATCGTTCATACTAGCGTCTCGGGGTAAGACTCCCAGAGGTGAGGGGGAAAAAGGGGAGGTAGAGAGAGCGGGGGGGAAGAGGCGTTACTGAGGTCTGACCGAGAACCTGACGCTCTTGCCTTGGAGCGTTTAGTGTCTTTAGCCGTTCTACTGTTAAGAAATGACACCGGAACATTAGATTCACGTAGATATCTAGAAAATTCTTCACCACCTTTCAGTTGCCTATTGTATTTTCTAGATGTAGTAGCGTTAAGTAATAAATCAATAACATTGGAACCAGGAATTAATCGATCATCAGTAATAATTTCGTTTTTTTCATTTACTTTAAAGTCACTATTAGCCTGTAACGCTTCCAGTATGTGGCTGGCTTTACTTCTATAGGTTTTCGGTATTGATTCTAAAATCACTGATTTTGTGTCTGTAATAGCACTTGAAGAGATTGGTGGTGATAAAATAGCCTGAGGAGAAGGAACAGATCTTGAAGTACTTGTACCAGATGTAGTAGTAGTAGCGGCTGAAGACGGACTGGCAGTCGAAGGTGTTGAAGAGATTTGAGGAGAAATGGTGTCTCTGTACCGGCTTAAATGTGTGGAGAATTTGGCCTGCATTTGGCTTAAAAAAACAGCTTTGTCATCATCTGATAGTACATTATCATGTAAAATTTTTGACATACTGTCCTGCAGAGACTTTATAGTGCGTACTCTTGGTTCGTCAGTATCCAAGGTCTGTCTATAGTAAGGATTGTAACTCTGTTGACTGAAAACGGGGTCATAAGGTACAAGCGTTAGTTTCTGCATAATTGGTTCGCTAATTTCACAATGTTACACACGTTTACCTACTGCTTTCCCCACAAATCCTCCGATTGCAGATGCCAGGAGCGGTGCTAGTAATGGTAAAAAAGCTAGACCACCCTTCTGATTTATGACTTTTTTCTTGTTCTTGGCTGAAGTACCTTTACTGGCCAACGAACGAATGAGCTTCTTATGTTTCTTAATTTTCTTAAATTGTGAGCCAGGAACATGGATGTTAGCTTTTAACAAATTTAAACAAATTTCACATATACATTCGATAAGTTGAGGTGAAGCATCCTTAACCACTCCTTTTAGCTGTTTTTTGTTCATTTGAGCGAAGGACATTAAAATAGGTCCATGTTTGTGCAGTTTCTTCATCTTGGAACCAGCGTTCTGCTCACATCGCTTGCACATGGTTGAATGAATAAGCTCGCGCTCTGTAAGCAGCTTTCATGGATCTGAGGGTATGTAAACAGCAATTTTTTCTCCTGGAAATATATTTGTAACTAAACGCAAAGATTCGGGAGTGGTTTGTCGAAGATTAATTAGTAAATATCCAAAAGCTGGGTCGGTTGCATCCATATAACTTTTCATGAAATAATCAGTCTTCCCAGGGTATAACTGGCGTGATAAAATGGATGCCTGCTGTTTATCTCTAGGATTTTTGAACAAGACGATATAGTTAGCATTTAAAGATAAATCTCTATGAGCTTTTCCTCGAAAGAACAAATTCTGCGATATATATATGACACTTATCGATTTGTGGTGAGAAATTTTAGTTGCGAGCTGACTGTCCTTTGCATTGAGTGAATCTTGCAGGTCATCCAGTAAAAGCAGGGATCCTGAGGGAACCTTGGAAATGTCAATCACTCCTTGGTGAAAAGTGACTTTAGACGATAGCTCTCTCATCCAGTTTTGAGCTATACTATAACACCATATAAAATTATTGGGAGGGGGTGATATCATTTGTTCAGAGTGCCGAATTAGCTTTCTACACCATGTCGATTTTCCAGCCTGCGACGGAGCTGAGATAAGTAGAAAAAAAGGAGATTCCAGCTGAATTGTTGACGTATTCATTGTTAAAATTCGTGCAATGCATGTCCGCTGTGTGTCGAGTCAAAACATGAAATGTGTTGAAGTCTCTGCTACATGTTTCTTAAAATTAAAAATTAAATCACGTGAGTTTATACCCGTAAGGCACTGTGGTGAAGTCTTCGAGCAGTATTCGCTTGTTGAATACTAATTTATAGCTTTTATCACGCTGTACAGATAGCACGTGGTTCTTTTGCCTGATAATTTGGTCGGCTTTAGAAATGATGACCCTTCTATCTACCTGTTTTCCCAATATCATCGTTTCAAGAACTTCAGGATTCAGACTCTGCAGAGCATCAGAATCCAGTGTGAAGCCCCTGATTTTCATTAAATGCTCTACTCTATTTGGGTCGTTCTTGAAGCGAATTACCAGTGCATACTGTTTAGCCCCAGCCCCTAAAAATTTTTCGATGTAAGCATCAGGACCATAATCTTTTGCAATTTCGTCGGTCATAGATCCTAGATAGATATTAGGAGTGATTGGATGGTCTTGAGAGCTATCTGTCAAGGTCACTAGGCTGTCAGTGTCATAGTAGAGGGTGGCCCCTGGAGGGAGGGATTCCATGGCTTCGTAAAGTTTTATGCGTCCGTAACTTGTAATAAAGGAGCCTACAACTACATTGTTATGTACTCGTGGTCTTGAAAAGCCATGTATTTCCTGATACTGTATCCTTGCGATAGTATCGTTACACTCGAAATTAATGTGCAGGATTTCTTTTGTAGAATCTGTAAGAATGGAAAAAAAGTCTTGAGCATTGTTTACGAATTTTGTTGAAGGTACTGATGATTTTTCAACAAGTTTCCCATAGGCCGCACATAGAGCTTGTTTCGAGACCTGGCGTAAACCAGGTTTCTTTTCAATGTTATCATAGTCCAGCTTAATGCCCTGTTTTTCCTCGTATTCTCCGATAAATGCCAGTTTAGCTTCTTCAGTATCACAATTGTGAGGCCAGCCCTCGCATTCTTGCTTAATTTTTAGTAAGCTTAAAATGTAAGAGCGGAAAGGGTGGAAGTCTACATCTCTCTCGAAGTCCCACACTTCGTAAATCTTCTTAATTACGTAGCCCTTTCTAATAGCTAGCTCTAATTCAGGTGTCGTCCAAACATCCGTCAACATTCTTTCAGATTCAGAATGATCACACAATTCGTGCGTTTCAGTAGCTGCACATGATGCACACAAAGGAAAAAAAAGTTTACCGTTTATTAAAATCGGTAATACTGGGAGCAAAAGGTCTTGTGGAGCTAAAATTTCACATTTCACCAACCCAAAATATTTCCTGATACAGCAGTCAACAATGTTCCTATAAATTGTAGGGTGTCCTTTAGGAAAAAGACAGTACGCCATGACGTACGCGTAAAGGCTTACAAAGTCAAAGTAATTTATGCGCTGTTTTTCATTGGAAACAGCGTATGCAGTCACGAGTTCTACTCTACCTCCATGTAGTGAGTCTCCGCAATGTAAATGATCATGAATGCTCAGTGAGGATACGAACGTGCTTGCTTCATCATTCGTTTTTAGCAGCTTTTTAAACTCGCATTCCCAAATGGATTCGACATTAAACTGGAGTCGTTTAAACTTTTTTTCCAATAATAGTTGCTTTTCATATGTCTCTTCCATTGTTAGATTACTAAACAATGCTTTTTGATGTCTATTGTTCGGTAGGCAGGACTTATGAGCATGAAAATGGCAACCATTCATGAAATAAACAGTGTCAGGATTCTCGCTAAAACCGTCAACGTAATTTTCAGCAATTCGACGTTCTCCACCAACGGAATCTCCACTCTGAATTTGTAGACCTCTTGAATGCTCCAACCATTTTAACCACTGGATCCCTACCACCGAATAACGCTTAGGAGACTGTCCGTAAGAGTAGGGAATGTGTGCGAGTGTATTTTCTTCCAGGTGCAACGTTCTGAAGGCAGTTATGACAGCAGCAGGAAGTGTACAACTGTTGTAAGGGTTACACCCTGGAAATATTTTCATAAATAAGTCTCTAAACTTAATCACAGATTTATGAAGTATTTCCGTGTCTAGCTGACAGTACTGTAACATTGTTTTCTTGAAATCAAACGGAATGTCAGATGAAGTAGCCTCCTCGTACCACAGTTCGAATTCTTCACGCTCCTTTGATCCCATTCTCTCTGTAGAAAAATACTCTTTTCCAGGATAAATGCCTACATATTCCAGACTGTCTACGGACGAATATTTGTGAGGGAAAAATCCCTTACCTTGAGGTAAAGAAAACGTTTGAGCAATTTTTCGCAAGCTTGTATGGAAAAATAGAAAAAAATCCAAAAACCGTATACCTCCAGCCTTCATGTGAATTACACGTTCTCCGTTTAGAACAACATCAGGGCAATACTGTTTAGACAGTAAATACTGAATGAGGAAATTTGAATCAAAACCGCTTAAATTATGGGCAAAGACAGTCAGGTTAATATCTTTCCTGTTACCATAGGTGTTAAAAAGGAAGTCACCAAATTGTTCTCTAGCATCCATACCATAAAATGTAAATAGCCGTGTTCCACAGTTCCTACAGTCTCGCTCGGCCGAGCTATAATTCTCACAAATCTCACAACATATTGTGAAAACAGCGCAACATACTTTATGTTCTCTAATAGGATTCCCTCTACAATCATTGTTTCCTGTGGACACCAATAAAGTTTCTACGTCAAAAAATCCGTAACTAGGCGAGATTTCAGGTGCGTCAATTTTGTTCTTAGGAATGTAACATTTATGATTTTCTAGTGGCACCAAAACTTTACATATAGGACATTTCATTTGTCCACAGTCGTGCTCCTTTTTTTTGGATCTAACTTCTTTAAAACATTTCCTGCACTTTTCTACCAGATCACAAGTAGAGCTCTGATTAGGATCACTAGAAATTTTATGGTTGTCAAAACACTTCTGACCTCTAAAAGTGCGAAAACATATATCACAATCTACAGGTGTTGATGATGGAGAACAGTAGGTTCCTTTTTTCAAACAAATCTTACACTGTTTCTTGCATACATGCTGATCAACTTTGTCGAACGCCTTTAAACAGGGCTGGCACCAGAATTTGTGTCCTAAAATGGTGTTAACCTTTTTGCAGAATGCGTAGTGCTTGTCACAGAAAACGATGTTTGCTGTAAACCGTTTTGGAGGTCCTAAAAAAATAGGGACTAGGGCTCCGTACTGGAATTCAAGCACGCATAACTGTACATTGTCCAAAATGTCTTGAAACTTTTTTATCTCTACAATCCCACACAAAATACCTTCTTCAACACCTGCAGCCCGGTGCAAATTGGCTATTTCCTTTCGGATTTCCTTTATTTTGCGTTTTATAGATGTGAAAGGTATTCTAGGTAGCAATCCTAAATAAGATTTTGCTGAAACTATTGCCTGAGCAAGACAAAAATTCCCACCAATAATTGGAGTTGTGACCACATTTCGCAATTTTTGCATAAACTTCCACTTGTTTACGTGTCCTCCAACCCTAATTGCGCCTCCAACCGGCATGGTTACGTGTGTCACCCTTATGGAAAAGCCTTCGGAAAAATTTATTCCCTTAGCACTTTGCATTAATTCCTCTAATTTGTGAAGCACGATTCCTATGTGAAACAGGGAATATCTTGTGAAACGGGTCCAGAGAGGGGTAGATAGGGCTTCGTGGTATAGCATTACCCCTACCATGTCAGCAGGTTGAGCGTTATGGAGAATGCTTGAAAAAATATTTGCCAAAATTCCTTCAAGGTGCTCAGAAATGGTTAACCCTCTATTTGCAAGTATTTCAGTTGGTATTGGCATGAACCGTATTTTCAAATCTGTTCCGTTAGTTTTAAAGCGTTTTACTTCACGAGTAATTACTGATTCCAATCTGTAGTAATCCTCAACATTGTAACCTAAACGGTTAGAAGTAATTGGTGAGCCTGCTTGGAGCCTGGCGTGGTTATTTAATGACTCATTAGGAGCCGTTTCGTCTGCCGTATATGTAAGAGGAGCGGGAGGTGAAGGGGTGGCTGGTTTTTTTTTTCTATGATAACTATCCGAATCTGAATCATATGAAGACGATGCATCTGTTGCTAACGGTGTTCTGGGTGGTGTAGCTAATTTACGGGTTTTTGGTGCAATTGCCTTATCAGTTTTTTCCTGATTCCCGTCCAAATTTTCTATTTCTCGACTAGGTTTTGGCCCTTTTTTTTTTTTACCTATCGAAACAGATGTTGATGGTGTGTTTGCTACAGCTACTGCAGGTGTTGCCACTGTAGATATTTTACTGGTCTTTGTTAGGGCTTCCTTATCCAATGTTACAGCATTCTCTTTTAATATTTTCCGACTCTGTGTTTTTGAGGTCTTTTCAGGTGGTGTTGAATCAGAATCGTTACTCCACACAGGTCGGCTTCTTTTTTTTGAGGGTTTTTTTTTTTTTTAGGTTTGAATTCCTCTTGGGTATTATTTTCTGCTGTCTTTAGATGTTGTAAGTGTTTACCATCAGGCCTATCCTGTCCTCTTGATTTTTGTTTTTTATTTACTCCTGTTTTTTTTTTAACAGTAGGCCTATCCAGGAAATCGTCATCAGACGAGGCGTCATAATTTTTGGTTTCTTGCCTAATAATTTCTGACGTCTTTAGAGGCGCTATACGCTTGCCCTTACCTGCGTTCTGACCGGCGGATTTTTTTTTATTTGCTCTTGGTTTTCTTCTAGCAGTAGGCTTGTCTACAAAATCATTATCAGATGACGTGTCATAATATATGGTGGGCCTCTTGATATGGTTTTGTTTTTTCCTAAGTCTTGCATCAGTTGGTAAGGATTCATCAGATGAAAGGTTAGGAGATGAAAGAGGGGGGGAGGGCCTAGAATGAATGGAGTCACGATTTGAAAACTCTAGAACACGCTTAGACGTGTGTACCCCTCCCCCCGTTTGTATTTGAGGTCTGATTCTCTGTGTCGAACAATCTAAATCATGATTAGAAGTTTGCCCTTTCCCTGTTTGGTTTACAGGTTCGATTCTCTGGGTATAAGCACCATTTAATTGTCCAATGTGTGCAATAGAGTACCGATAATTCTCGTTACCACATAATGAGGTAGTTGGTAAATTAATAGGGTTCGAAGGTTTGACACAAGCTCGGGTACCCTGATCTGGACTAGAAATTGGACTCGTAAAGGGAATATATCTAGCAAGTGCGAGAGGAGACTTCGTGCTGTTAACGGTAGCAGGTACATTATTTTGGCTAAAACGATAACATGGGGGCGTTTTGAGACAATCTGGAGAATCGCTAATGTTTTCATTATCTAACTTACAATCTAACCATTTAACGAATGAATCACTACTATTTTCACTTACATTGTCAACTTGATGAATATACAAATTATCAACTTGTTGAATATCCAATGGTGGCTCGCTTGAAATATCACTACAACGCAGAGCACTTAAATGTTTCTCAACACTATTTGCCGAAAATACTGGCAATTCTTCGTTCTTAGATTTAAAAATTAAATCTGTCAGTTCTTTTGGCGGAGAATCAAACTCGGAAGCCGATGAGTCCATTTCGAGCTTTAATCACATAAAATCCTGATTAAAACGTGGGCGCTCTATAAGTTATAAAGACTCTATATCCATTAGATCCGTAATCACTCAAAATTCGTAATTAATCCTTGAGCACAGTACGTGGCAGTCTCTGGACCATGTGTAGAGACATTTTTAAACTATAACACTGCATGAGTCCTATAAATCATAATTAAGGCTCACAATATCAGTTAGAGCTTCTAACTGTGGCGTAACATGGATTGTGTTTGAAAACGGTGATAGGGAAAGACGGTCAACTCTGAATTTTTTTTATTTTTTTCTACTGTGAAGGCGCATGCGTGAGGATCTTTAGCCAATAAGACATCTCTATTGCGTAAGAAAGGTCTGGAAAAAAACGGCTGGATTTGAAAACTTAAGCTTGTTGTTTTGTTTTTGAAAGTTCATAGCGCCCGTTAAAAGTATGTGAGGTCTCATTAGTTAGTGTCCCGCTGTTCCCACGAATGGACTACATGTTTCCTGCCAGACTTAAGATGAAAATAGCTCTACGCGCTCGCTTTTAATAGGGTCGGAATGTCTCGCAAGATCGATCACTGTTTGCGAGCACAAAACCAATTATTTTACCTTTCTTACTCCATGGCTCCGAGATGGGTAAACAGATAACAATAGGCGATCAGATGGAGAGCATTGGCTTGAGGGGACTTCATTATAGCCCCCCTCCCCTCCCCCTCCAACAGCGCTTTGGTAGGCTTAGTAAACAATTAGATTAGCCATTCTTATCGTTGAGGTGGGGAAGGGGTCGCAAAATTGAACAACAGTCGTACCCCTAGTGAGGGTCGGAGAACGCAGATAGTTAATTAAGGATCGTTAAATCCAAACCAATAGACTTGCGTGAGAAAACGAAAATACAGCTTTCTGTATACAGGATTGGTCGGCACTGTAAATTCTTGAGATTGTCAGCCTAAAACCAATAGTACCTCGTGAGAAAACAAAAACAACAGTCTTATATGAGTGTGATTGGCTGACTGTAGAAAATTGCACTATGTTTCAAAGTTTCAACCGTTTGGAAAAAATAACGTTTCTCATTCGAACAGCGTTTTGGATACCAACAACATGCCTGGAGTATTGTCGATGTACCCTATCTTGGATGTGTTGCTCTCCGTGGATGTTCAATTTGTTGGAGATGGAGATGTCCTTATTAGAGAATTGATGATCGAAGAAATAGACGGTGACCGTATATTTGGTACTTTTGAGCCCCACGGTTTGATCGTCAAGGCTGTTGATCTTGCGTCACAACTTCATTCTAGAGTGCTAGCTGAATTTGACAACGCATTTTGGTTGCACGTTAAAAAGACTGTAGGATTTTATTTTAAAGACAATGGTGACGCTCTTCAGCCAGAGGGCTTCCTCCCCTCCACATCCATGTATTACAGCGAGGTCTATGACTTCGCTGAGGATAACCCTTACGGAATCGTTGCACCTGCTCCCCCTCACGATCATGTCGGAGAAGAAGAGTGCCTTTTCGTAAAGGGGCTCATGATGGGGAGACAGGCTTCTGTCGAAAAAGAGAGAATTCGTGCAGAAGCAGAATTTGCCCTGTTTGATCAGGAACAGTCAGAATCTGACTCGTATTACGATGCGATGCTCCAGTATTACGGAGTGGGGGATTCTGGGAGTGATGCAGACAGCGACGACATCAACGACATAGTCGCCCAGGTAGCGCAGGACGGGCACGAACAACTGCAGCAATAAACAAATGTGAGTATTAAAAGACGCGGGCTGATAAGTTCGATTCGAAAGTGTGACTTATTGTGTTGTTTGATTTTTTATTTTTTAATTTTTTTTAATTTCTAGGTTACATAGATGGTTGAAGAGCTTATTGTGTAGGGTTTTTTTTTTATCAAAATTAACGTAAACGATTTTTAATAGATCTTTAGGCCTTAGCGTTATCATTATGATTGTTAAATAAATTTAAAGCAAAATTAAAATAAACTAGTTTTTTTATCTTTTAATATAATCCAAATTTTCATCATAAATATTTATTCTTTTAAATTAAAAATGATTCCAAGAAAATTGTTGGGGTACTATTTGGGAGAAAAACATGAGGGAAGGGTACGGAAGATAGTGTCAGCATAGTGATTTAAAAAATCTGTACTGAGCATTATTTTTTGTTCCTTTCTATCTGTAATTTCACCAGTCCGGAGAGTGTGTAAGTGTTTATTTATGTAACCGAGTTTACCATCATGAAGAGAAGAGAAGAGAAAGAAGACTCAATAGCAGGGTAAGTGGTTTTACCGAATTTGTGTCCTTTACAAAATAGAATTGGTAAAGGCATTGATTCTGTGAAAGCACTTTTTTTCCTCAAAATCATCCTGAAAACCCGACTAAAGACAGAAGAAAATAAACAAGAAAAATATTATTATTTATTTATGTACTTGTTTATCGTTGAATGATTCATTTATTTATTTATTTATTTTTACTTCTTTGAGGTTCAGATGAACGCACCTTCGAAAATGTGTGGATATTGTCGAGGCAAATACTGAAAAATACAAAATCGCTCAAGCGATGTTACAGACACACAGTACAGAAACACTTACACATTTTTTTTGAAATAAAAAACTTTTCTCTCGCACGGCGAGAGCAGCTGTAGAACTATGCGGGGGTTGTGCCATTAAAGAATAGAGAGCTTTTAAAAATATATCTAAGCGGGTGGCCCTAGGCCTATCATCGGAACTAGTTTACAGCATCTATGGGTCCTATTGTGGGTTTTTTCCATCAGCTATGGGATATATTCTACATAAAAGCAACCTTTCCAAACCTATAGCTCCAAATACACGTTAAATCTGAAAAAAATGTGTCCTTCCCTCTAATTGTGCTTACGTTGGAACTAGTTTTTAGTATCTATGGGTTGTATTCTGGTTTTTTCATCAGGTACGGACATATTCGCGATAAAAGTAACCCTTTTCACAGCCTATAGGGATATCGGAAATAGTTTTCAGCATTTAGGGGATGTATTCTGGTTTTTTCAGCAGCTATGGGCTGTATTCCGGATAAAGTAACCCTTTCCCACCCTATAGACGTAAATACCGTTAAACGATCGGAAAGGGTTAAATCTATAAAAATATTAACCCTTCCCCTCTAATACGTCCACATTGGCTCTTAATCTATTAAAAAAGAGTTAAAATGCATCAAACGCCATCTGAAGGCACAAAAAGTGACTAAGGGGTTAGAAAAAAGGATTGAATAAAGTAACTAATGGGTTAGCAAGGGTTAACAACTTTGATCGTCCATAACTCCTTCCCTAATTATCCTATCGTTACCAATCAAACGCCCACGCCACCCCCGCAACCCCCCCTACCCACCCACGCATAAGCCACGCCCCCTATTGGCCTTAAAGGGGTAAACGTCTATAGCCCGGGTCACACTACTGCTGCATTTCTGCATTTTGAGGTCAAAGACGTAACTTTCATCTTAGCCAACTTATATTTCTGTTTCTCCTTTAAATCACTTAAGTAACCAGCAGGCTCGGACTGGCAGCCATAGGGCCCAAGTGCCATGACGTTAAAAGGCCCACAAATAAAGAGGGGAGGGGAGTGGTGGGGTTGAAATTATCATTATGAGAAATTGTGAGCTAGTCTATAGTTATTTAGCTTAAGACAGCTACGAATTCATCACGGAAGGGACAAGATTGTAAGACCAACCAGGACTCTACAACCAAAATAAATTTATCAGCAACAAAAATTTCAACTGTAAGTATAAACTCTAAAAAGGCTCCCTTTCGAATCCACGGAAGGGCCCATGTGCCATTGGCACCCTGGCACTATGGCCAGGGAACATGGGAAGAATAAGTGTCTCTCGTCCAATTTTAATTTTTTTTTTAATAAACTAAGAATTACAGGCTTATGGGAACAATAGGTGTCTCCTCACCGATCAATTTCATGTTGCGCTAGAATTACGTAAAACATTTTCCCCTACCATTTTTGGGGCAAAGGCTTCGTTTGGCCTACAGAAATTAATCAAAACCGGACTCTTTGCGTTCTACCCTCACCGCGTTCGTTTGTGTCTCGAATAGCTTATATTATTTTTTCGTAAACAGTTCAGATAGGCGGGTTGTTGTCAGTTGCGTGTGGTTTTGTTGTTATTGTCGGTTAGATGAAGTTGTAGGTACCGGCTTTTGTTTGGCGTTTCACTTGTAAGGAACTGGTTGGGGTTTGTTGTTTCATAGTGGGGCAGTTATTCGTGCTTCCCTGCGTGGCGTCGGCTAGCGTGCTGG
Organism: Lithobius niger; assembly: GCA_023313725.1. Classification (NCBI taxonomy): domain Eukaryota; kingdom Metazoa; phylum Arthropoda; class Chilopoda; order Lithobiomorpha; family Lithobiidae; genus Lithobius; species Lithobius niger. The sequence goes on from JAHWFP010213644.1 coordinate 26,670, forward strand.
CAATGTGGATGACGTCACGCCAAACTCCCGAAGTGCTAACTTGGAACATCGGAAGAATGACTCCCGTCCGATTTTTTCTTTTTTTTAATGGACTAAGAATTACCTGCTGAATAATGTTTTCCTCTTCCATTTTTGGGGCAAATGTTGGCCGTGGTTCAGGTCCAAAGTTAGCCTTACGGGAGGTAGGCTGTGACGCCATCTTGTTGCCGGCAGGCACGCTCGAGGCAAACGTCGCCGCGCAGGAAAGCATCCATCAACTGGGCCAAAGTCCGTCAAGTGAAACGCCAAACCCCAAAAAGTTCATTACAAGTGAAACGCCAAACAGAAGCCGGTACCTGCCTAACCTAAACGACAATAACAACAAAACCAAACTAAACTGACAATAACAACCCACTTACCTGAACTGTTTACGGGAAAAACGTACAAGCTCGGAACATGGCGGAAAAAGGGCTCTTGTACGTCTGTCAGTGCTAATGTGCGGCTTTCATTAATTTCTGACGGCCAAACTAAGCCTTTGCCCCAAAAATGTTATGGGAAAATGTTATTCAGCTGATCATTTTACATCATTCTAGCCCAACGAGAAGCTAATCAGAGAGGAGTCACTATTCTTCCGGTAAGCCACAAAACCACACGCAACTGACAACAACCCGCCCATCTGAACTGTTTACGAAAAAATAATATAAGCTATTCGAGACACAAACGAACGCGGTGAGGCTAGAACGCAAAGAGTCCGGTTTTGATTAATTTCTGTAGGCCAAACGAAGCCTTTGCCCCAAAAATGGTATGGGGAAATGTTGTTCAGCTGATCATTTTACGTAATTCTAGCGCAACATGAAATTGATCGGTGAGGAGACACCAATTCTTCCCATAAGCCATGGTTTTGCTCAATAAAGGTCCACAGAATGCAATTATGGCCACTAGTTAGCATTTCACATTTTTTTATGTCCATAAAACAACACGTAAAAGACGCAAGGAACATTTGTTCCTTTGAGGTCTACAGGAAAGCTCGTTGAGCATTAAAGCCTACACTAATCCCATTGCAAAGCATGAGCACGCACCAAAACACCTAGTTTGTGATTGTGTTGAGAAAGGAAGACCAACACCCACACCCATACGTTCCTATGTGTCTTGGTAGGGTCCAATTAATTTCTAAAGATCCAACATTGTTTAGAAGTGTCAAATCATAGATCATACCCCATATTTGTAGTGTACGTCGCAAGCCACGTATGTCGGTTTCGAGTTTTTGGAGCATATTGCCAATAATGTTTTTTTCTTTTTTTTTTTTACCTTAAAATACACACCCAATAGACTGAGAAAATTAATAGTACCTTAAAAAATAAGTTTATGCAAAGGCACAGGCGTTAAAGGGTTAAGCATTAAGCGCGAAAGTTTTGTTAGCCTTTCACAGCGGCTACGCACACGCCCTCCCTGTGCCGCAATTTAAAAAGCCTCGTGCGTGCAATGGAATACAACTTAGCCTACCGTAATGAAAAACACTACTTACTTAGTTATATCCACACGTATCGTGTCATACCATCCTTGACTGTTGAAATGATTGAATCTCGCAGATACAACACAATGTTGTCTCGTCGCATATTCCCAGTCGTAAACGGCGCCATTCCGTACAGCCTGCAGATTAAGCAGCCAACCCGCCGATTCGTGTTGCGTCATCCAGGGCGATCTACAGTACTGGCCGGATCTTGGATGAAATATAGCATACGCGGCTGGGTTGGGCAATATGGCCGCCGAAAACGCTACTTACGCGATGATTCGTTATGTTGCCTCGTTCTGTCAACCGAGGGCGACACCGTCCGTACAAAAATGTAGAGTTTCTTCCCTTACAACACTTTCTGGATACACGAACGTGCCGCTTTTTTTTTCCAAGTGCAATAAAATAGCTTAACTGCGGCTGAGTGATAGGTTAAAAACTATTTAAAAATACTTTAATACATAATAAAAATGTGTCACGCAAATCTACGTAAAGTTAAAATTACATTTTGAAAACCGCCAATAGATGCCAACAGATGTCGCGACTCTCTGTACAAAAATTTACCGATGCGATTTGCCAATTCCCGAACAGACCTCAAGAGATAGGCCAGTCGTGGCGTCCATTTTGTATAACCCCTCTAATTCGTTGTAGGTCGGACCAGTTAGTTTAGTGGCCATGCGTCATCACTGCAAGTCGTTGCAGGTGTTCCTGGGAAATAATAAGTATGGAGCAAAGTCAAGCCCAATATAAAGCATTAAAAGGGAGTACAATACAACGTATTTCAGTTACGATCTTAGTTCCACTTTTTCTCAGTTGTTTTCCAACGCAATAGTGTCAATCTTGTTTCTAACGAAAGAGAATCGACTTGTCTAGCGAAGTGTGGAGGCAAAAAATATATAAAATATATTTTTGTACTTTAGAGCAATATTTTAAGGTTGATTGAAAGATAAATGAAAACTACAAACGTGATTTTCATCCGATATTAAATCGTAGGAATTAAATCCTTTTTCTCATTAAAAAAAAGTGTGACTGATTTAAAATGAAACACCAAAATACCATAATAAACAGGTGTTGCTTGAAAAAAATCGCACCTACTCTAATCGCATTCGAACGCAGAACGGGTGTTAAATGTGAAGAGGCATGTTTACAAATAAGAGGCGAATATCAGTTCCAACGCTCGTCAGATCCGCGCATTCGGAAATCTGAGCCATATGACGTTTCACACGCGATCGACGTAAAACTGTCTTTAGTATTGTAGTTACACGTTGTTGTGCTTCCGAATATTGACTTAGATTGCTCTTCATTGCTGCAATACGCACCCAAACTAATATACATCAACAAATTATAAACTGTAAAAAAAATATACTTTGGAATATGTTTATAACTTAGGTAGTTTAGTGTAATCGGATGAGAACCAAAATGTTAGTATGGGGCAAGATGTTCTACAAAAAAAAAAGGGGGGGGGGGGAGATTATTAGTCCCATATATCAATACCGCTGCTCTTTTTGTGTGAGTGGCTTTCGCGATCCTTTTTAGTCGATATGGTTTTGTTTGTCCTTTTTTTCCTTCATTTTTGGTTTCCGTTGTCATTTTTTCTGCGATATTTTGCTCTGTAGTTCGTTCTACCTGGTTTCAGGGACCAGTCATTATTTTCAAATGGGGAGAGGAATCAAATGAATGATCGGTGAATTCTCGTTTCGCCGAAACCTGTTTTGGCGAATATTTAATTTCAAATTACGTGCCTCGCTCGCGCTGCTGCGCTTGCTGCGGCTAAACATAACATCAGAAACCACAGATAATTAAAAATTCCTTCCAGTTAGGAATGCTTCTTTAACTTCTACAATACTAAATTTTTATACAATATTTTGATTCTGCGAAGTGGGATTCGGTGAAACGGGAATTTCCTTTTTGCCGAATTTTGATCAGGGCTGAACTTTCGGTGAAATGGGAAGACACCGTATTATCCACAAAGGTTCCATGTCCTGCTCTCCGATCCGAGGCCCCCATTTGCCCTTCCCCGCATTCAAGTTAAAAAAGCAGCCCCCCCCCATCCTCCCCGCCAGCCCTGCAAACCGCAAACCCTTCGTATAGCAAGGAACGTATCAGTAACCTAAAAACTCAATACAGCTTATTGCCAATAATAGAATGTCAGTAGGCCTATTGAAGTGAGCATGCCAGAAACCTTATTATCCACCTAAAATTTATTTTTAGGTTTTGTTCAGGATTTGTTGTTTTGGGTTGCGAGATTTAGTTATGTTAATATGTTAATACTTTGAAACCCTAAACCAATTCACATTTACGAACTGAAAATTATGTATCCCTATTGGAGAAAGGCAAAATTATCATCTCCTACTGACCGACCTGACCACAACCTTTAACCAGAGGGACACTTGAGTTGAACTGGTGGGGGAAATGTACCCCTGAAATCACACTTCATACCAACACTCACGTCGTGCAGTGAAGCATCGCTTTCGAAAGACGTGCTAAAACCTCAACTTAGACCATGCTGTGCCTGGGTCTAAATTTTATCCTTAGTCCCAGGCCTAACCTGCTCATTAACCCGAGGATTATCGCTAAATCTGATTGGAAATCACCGATTTTTTCAGCTTGGTACTAACTGCTCCGTACTAAGTTAGGCTACAGCTTAGGGACTTCTCATTCCTTAGCCCTCAACTTAGTTCGCATTAGAAATCGCTGGTTATTCGTGATACCAAACTTACGCCCAAGATTTACGGTAGACTTCAACTGGAAATCCCGACCGTGAGCTAGGGGTGCCGCCTAATCGTTGTCGTTTATGTGATTGTATGCAATCGGATGTAACGACGGAAAACCGCAATTGTCTTTTGACTTTATAAACTACCAAACAGTACCGAAATCAAACAGATTTTTTTTTTATCAGTATTCACATCTGCGTGAAGGACGTAATATTTTCTCGACCTGATTGTGTCCAGAAAGCAATACCAGTCGGAACTAATCAATAAACCAGATGTCTGACGCAAGTAGGTCTATTTCTGCAAAATTATTAGGGGCATTAAAGCAATGTGCGCACTATGATAGCAGGTGATGTTTATTGCTATCGACCATTTTTAAATGCAATTTCCGAAATTATGCGATTTTCTGGATTCCACCCGCGCTACTAATTTAAAAATGACGCGGTAGATTAAAAAATAAATCATGCCAGCCGGAAAACTTTACAGAATAAATTTTAATGTTTTTAATTAAAGGTGAAGCTATACTCTGTGGAACTTTGTAGGTATAAGAACGCTTACATGTCGGCATTTGTTGCGATCCGGCTGATCGGGATATCGTTTATACAAACCAAGAAAATTTACAGTTCCGTAGCGGGTTCTTTAATCTTTCTTTTAAACACGCCTATATACGGCTTATTTAATTTTGTTTCGTCAGTTTGTCTAACTTTAACTTAAATTTATTTTGACATTCAAACCGCCCAAAGGGCATTACATTACTGGAAACAAAATAAAGCTGCTATAGCGTCCGCAGCCTATCTTGAGTTCACCGCAGAACGAACAATCGATTGTACGTTTTTGGTAGCAGAGTGCCTTGTTGATATCCAAGATGGTTACAAAAAACTGTAGCGACCGTCGATTAAAGCCAGGAAGACGTAGCCGCTCAAAAAATACTGCAGGACTCAAGATACGCCGCGCACACAATAATGTATACATTAATAAATAGTTAATGAAAGAAAAAACAATAACATATGTTATAAATTATATCAAATCAAGTAACATGCAGTTAGTTGTTCGGAAGTAAATTTTGTAGAAAAAGAAATTCATGTTTCAGAGCAATATTTGATATATACTTTTATATGCTTATCATTCTGTACTTATATATATTAATATTTTATAGTCCAATATCAACATTTCCAAAAATATAAAAACGAAAAGTAGTAAAAAATAAATTCCAGCAGTTTCAAAATAATATATATATACAAAAAATACTACTGCAATACAGTTTTAAATAGTTTCACATAGTTAATGGGGCTAGAAAAATAGACTATTACAAATAAAGAACAAATAAATGTGGGATAATGCTTGATATGGGCATCTAATCTATTTTTGAAACTATAGGGCAGTGACACAACATAGTATTATTGTGTATAACTCTATGGTGGAGCCAATAACTGGGTTAGCAGCAAGGGGCACTGGAGGGCGAAAAGAAGGTAGTCTTACTGATGCCAATGCTGTTAGACTGGATTTCTTAAGCCTATAACGCGCGATTTTTGTTGTAGGATAAAACAAGTTTTTTTTAAGCCTAAGAAATCCGCTCTCAAAGCACAGTCTTGACTAGAAGTGCCGTTCTTTTCCAGTACATTTTAATCTAGTGCACCTTGTAGTTATGCCCTCCAGATGGTATCTCGTATCCAATATGACGTCACATGACGCTGCTCTATTGACAGAAGGAGCCAAAACCACTGACGTGGGGAGAGCATTCCAAGTAGTACATACGCGAAAGAAAGTATACCGCGCCCACTTTTACCTAGTTTTGCTCACTGGTGCAAGTGATAGAATTTTAATTTGTAAGGATGGCCACGTGTTATTCCAGAAGTCTGTATGTGAAATTTGTCTTTAAGGTCGGATCCACCTGCATAACTATGACGTAGAATTTTGCACAGAGATATAATACTGCCGCATGTACGTTTTTCGCAATAGCGTGCACAGACCTACGAGAGGACAGGGGCTCTTAGTAAAAGGGCACATTAGTAGACATTTTTCCTGAAGAGCTTTTTTTTTTAATTCTCTCTTTTTATTCTTTCTTAGCCTTTTTTCAGGCCTTTTGCCCGGCGGCCGACCCCCCCCCCAGCCCTTTTTTAGGCCGCAAGCCCCTTTTTAAGTATTTGTTGTTATTATTATTCTCAAGCGCTATACCACGAAATGTCGTCACAAAAAAGCTTTTTTTTACGAAAATTGCATTTTCCTAAAAGGGCAGGGACAATCCCCCTCCGCTGCGCTTCTCCTATGCACGCCACTGGTTTTTCCTAACGTTTGTAACGTTTGTGATGAAGAAGCGACACAGAAGCCTTGCAGTGCCATTCAACCGTATACGTATACAATTAACAAATACATACGTTTTGGAGAAATTTACAGCATCAAGTACGTAGTCAAGGTTAATGACGAGAAAACCAAACCAACTGGTGCAGATTAATTGTCCAACTGGCAAATAACTAATGCAAAGGCCATGGGACTAATGATGCTGTCACTCGATGCCAAAGTAATCCAAATCCAAAAAGATTTAAAAACAGCAGCAAAATCTGGGATTACTTAAAAGAGCGTTATGGACCGTCAAAATTTCAAAAATCAGACCTAGTGACCATAGCAGCAGGTTTGGGTAAGAGCTTGTCACCATATTTCAACAAATTTGATACATTGGTCGTGATTCAGATGTTGAGGAACGTAAATGTTAGATCCTTTTGGAATTACCTTCATCATTTGATCACCTTATGTAAGGCCGCTAAAAGTTAATTAAGTGGTTCTCGGGAGCGCACGCATGTTTTTTTTTCAGTGCATGGAACGTTTTTTATGACATTCTCTAAAATGAAAAAAAAAAAATTCCGAATCACGCGTCAGCACTTTCATCAAACATTTTCTGGAGCCGATGGCCACATGAGCTCTTTGCTCCATTCACATGATCGCCTCGATACGAATCTAAACCATGCGCAATGGCTGTATGCCGTGACGTCACCACGAGTTAGCCAATGACGAACGAGAACAACGGCTGTTTGGCCGTCCGATTGGACTAGCCCAGTCACGTGATATGAACGTCACAGCAAACAGCCATGGCGTGTGGTATAAGGGTCGTTCAGAGGCATGTCACAACTAAAAACTTGGACCTAAAGAATGACGTTCATCAAATGTACAACTTTTGCACGCTGATCGTGGAATTAAAACAAAGATATTGTACTCCGCAACAATATGTAAGCTACTGATTTTGTTTTATTTAGTAAAAAAAAAAAAAACCACCGCCCGCTCTCGTCAAATTTTTGTTAGTACCACTCCCGATAGCCACTCATTAATTTTTATCGGCCTAACTCGTTATATAGCACACTTAAAAACAGTTTCGAATCCAGCACTTGAGTTTCTGTAAATATGTCAAATGTATTAAACTAGCTCCTACTACTGATATAGAGCAGTGACATTTGCCGCCATATTGGCACCAGCTTGGCACCAGTATGGGTTTTGGAGGGCATAACTACAAGGTGCACTACATAAAAATGGAGGGAAAAACAACGGAAGAGCGGATTTCTTAGGCTTAAAATAACGTTGTTTTCTCCAACAACAAAAATCGCGTATTTTAGGTCTAAGAAATCACTCTTCACAGCATCGGCTTCAGTATGACGCCCTTCTGTTTCTCTCTGCAGTGCCCCTTGCAGCTAACCCATTAAGGCTCCAGCATAGAGTTATATACAATAATACTACGTTGTGTCACTGCTCTATAGTAACCACATAAACTGAAGAAAACGTTTATAGAATCTGAAGCTCTCTTTTCGACCTTCCCATCATCTTGCGAGTGATATGCGTGTCACACGTTGTGCCAGACGTAACTACCCAATTTGATTAAATTCGAGGACGAAGCAATCTGCAACTAAAATCCCTTCTTTAATCTCGTATAATTCTCGTTTTTCTTTCTCACTAAATCCTCTACCCTCCCTCTCCCCTCTCTCAACACACACACATGCAAAGAGCCCCCAAAACTGCATTATTCAGACTTGGGAGGAAAATGTGCATTTTTTGCTCGAAGAATTCCAATTTTCGGGCGGAATCAATGAAGCCGCCACTAGCTCAGGTGCTTTCATTGCGTTCGAGTTCCATTCTATCACTAAAATCTTGGGCCTCACTGGAATCCTCAGCCCTCACACCTTCAACCACGGCCGAAGAGTCAATGTCACCGGGCGATCCCTAACAGTCAGGTTGTAAGGTTTGGGTGAAAAATGAAAGTTTTTGCTGCCAAGAGATGCATTACACGGGTGCTGGCAATTCAGAGATGGAAGTGGGTCACTTTTTCCGACCCACATGACCCACTCAAGCCCTTACCCATGACGACCCACTTGACCCACCCAATAAAGAACAAAATGTTACCCACCGTCCGTGAGCCATCCAACGCTAATAATACAGTATAATACGTTAAAAAGAAAGCTAATGGTGAATACAAGTATGAAAAGGGTCTTCCTCTACCCCCTCTTCCGTCCCCCCCCCCTGCTCCCCGTGCCTTTATTTTGTTTTTTTAGCCTTCTGGGGATACTATTTTTGAAAGCGTAAGAACAATTTTTAAAGAGTACTGTATCATGATTACTGATTACCGTAATATTACCAAGGGTCGATGGGTGAACAGTCTTGACCCACGATAAAAATGTGACCGATTTGACACACTGACCCATGGATCTGTTCCATCTCTGGCTGGCATGGCGGTTTATAATCAGTAATACTCAAAGCTAGTCAGTGATCCATTAAAAATCTCCTTAAGTTTTACGCCATCCAAATACAGACAGAATTGGCTAACAGAGCAGTGACACGACGTAGTATTATTGTATATAACTCTATGCTGGAGCCTTAATGGGTTAGTTGCAAGGGGCACTGCAGAGAGAAACAGAAGGGCGTCATACTGAAGCCGATGCTATGAAGAGTGATTTCTTAGACCTAAAACGCGTGATTTTTGTTGTTGGAGAAAACAACGCTATTTTAAGCCTAAGAAATCCGCTCTTCCGTTGGTTTTCCCTCCATTTTTATGTAGTGCATCTTGTAGTTATGCCCTCCAAAACCCATACTGGTGCCAATATGGCGGCAAATGTCACTGCTCTATTGATTTTATTTTCATTAAACTTCAGTTATGCCTACACAGATTTACCATTTAATTCCTTGGTAATTAATGGGCAATAGTCTTTAATCAAAAGCATTGCGATATCCCGAGAAAATTGCAATATTGCAATATTATGTCACCCATCCCCAGTATGTTTACAAACTACGTTAAGTACAGGCTATGGTAGCTTATGTTCGCTGGATACCAGATGCTACAAAGTATGGCTACCCTTAAAATTCCCTTTACAAGGTCATGAATAGTAGAGGGGCCACTACAACTGAAAACTGTGACCCAATAATGCGTAATTAGGAGTTACAGCCGGTATCATGCACAAGCAAGAAGGACACTACGTTTCAGGAGGTCAACCTCCCATCTTCAGGTGAAAATTAAACTCTTCACACATATTAAAAATCATGGGAGCATCTGCGCCAGCCCGGGAATTCGATCCGGGACTCATCGTCGGGGCCAAACGATTGTCCAGAATTAGCCAGAATACATCCCATAGCCGCTGAAAGAGCATTGTAGCCTCTCACGCTACCCTGGCCGGCAGTCCTGGCGGGGACTTTGCCGAGGTCCCCTTTCCAGGGTTTTGACCAGATCCGCAAACCTCCAGCAACCAGGCTGAGCCCTCTCACCGCTCAGCCACGATGACCACAAATTGAAAATAAAATTCAAACGAATTATTTTTTTTCAGAACTATTCCTCCTGCCGTTCCTGCCAGAAGTGGTGCATATGGATGGACCTGCCAAAATTAGCACTCCCACAATTTTCGTGATGTTAGCCTTAATACACCAGCAATCGACGAGCAACAAACACAAATACGGGTTGGGTAAGGGTTTAAAATGTTAACACGCATTTTGTTGGAGTAGAAGTTTCGAAATGGTGGGGCTAGATGGAGAGAAGATCGTGAGTCACTACATAAAACTGCGGAATAAAACGCACAATTTCTCCATTTTTCCTCGTTTTTCCTGTTTAATACGTTTTTTTTT
>JAHWFP010213649.1:0-10985 GCA_023313725.1 Lithobius niger
GGTAATGGCAATGATGTGGTGATATGTATAGCCTCCACTTCTGATCACGTGATGAAAAGTGGGGGTAATGACGTCACTTCTGGTCATGTGATGAAAGCGGCTATGATGTCACTTCCAGTGGGCGGGGCTTCTGGTAGGTGGAGCTTAGACATCACTTCCTGTATGACGTCACTTCCGGTTATGACATCACTTCTGGGATCTCTACTAAGTTTGTGTTTTGTGTGATATTAAGGATATTAGTCTTAGTGAGGCGGTGAGTTTAAGTAATATCGAAAATCCTTTAAACAATCAACTGTCATTATTACTGGAGAGTGTTTTGAACCAATCTCTGATGTATTTAGAGTTATAGTTGATTTTTAATTGCATTTTTCTAAGTTTACACCCATAACCGTTACGGTCAGTCCAGTGAGTTAAGTGTCAAACAACAAATTTTCGAAAATTCAGTACAGATGTAGTTCTGGACTTGAACACACGGCCTCCCAGCCTTGGTGAAACTGGGCAGGGCTGCATGCACCATATCAATAGGGAATCTCTACTAATGGCTCCCCTCTCGGGTGACTTCCGGTTATGACATCACTTCTGGGATTTGTACCAAGTTTGTGCTTTGTGTGATATTAAGGATATTAGTCTTAGTGAGGTGATGAGTTTAGGTGATATGGAAAAACCTTTAAACAATCAAGTGTCATTGTTACTGGAGAGTGTTTTGAACCAAACTCTTGTGTATTGAGAGTTATAGTTGATTTTTAAAGTGCATTTTTGTAATTTTACACCCATAACCGTTACGGCCAGTCCAGTAAGTTAAATGTCAAAACAAAATTCGAGAAATTCCAGTCCAGAAGTATTTCTGGACTTGAACACACGGCCCCCCAGCCTTGGTGCAATTGGGCAGGGCTACATGCACCTTATCGGTGGGGAACAAGTGCCTGTAAACATACGCACAAACCCACCAATCCACGAAGGGTGTACTACAATTCGAGGGGGTACTACAATTCGAGGGGGGTATTACAATTGGAGGGGGGAACTACAATTCGAGGGGAGGGTGAGGGAAATTCCCTACATATATGGTGCATGTAGCACTGCCCAACTGCACGAAGGTTGGGAGGCCGTGTTTTCATGTCCAGAACTACAGCCAGACTGAAATTAATTTTCTCAAACCACCTTATAGAGGAATCTCCAACGAATCAAAACTCTCATTTCTCCAACCAATCAATATAAAGAAAAAGGGAGTTGCCGTTTCTCCAACCAATCAAAATAAAGAAAAAAGGGAAAACGCAGATTTTTTTTTTCAAGGAGGGCCCTATATAAGGACGTTCGGAAAAATAAATATTCAGTCCAGTTGAAGTTCTGGACTCGAACACACGGCCTCCTAGCCTTGGAGCAGTTGGGCAGGGCTACATCAATAGGGAACCTGCACCAAGTTATTTCCAAGTTTTTTTTTTTAATTTTCTAAGATTTTCTGTTTTTTAAAAGTTTTTTTTTCTGTCCTGGAGATCCGAAAAAATAAATTTCAGTCCGGATGTAGTTTTTCCTTCATGTTTCTTTGGAAAATTATTTCGTATATAATAAAAAAATAAAAATAAAAGGAATGAATGATTTTTTTTTCGAGAAAAAGAAAATTAATTCAAAATCATCGTTTACATGTGTGTACTGTGGAAGTGTCTACGCAACTCAGGAAGATTTGATCCATCATCTTCCCATCCATCGATCCAATCGTCGACCAGAGTGCTTACTCTTCGAAAACGAGTTGAATGATATCGAAGGTGAAGTAAGTTGCACTTTGGCACATGGTGATACACACCGAATTTATTCCAGAGTAATAAATGTGCCGACCCATCTGTGGCGGTCCCTCTACTCCATCATCCGCTCTAACTTCTTATTAAGACCTGCTTGGATGAACTGACCAATTCTAAAGTTCAACTGTGTTTAATGACAGATTTTTCCAGAGATTCCAACATCGCCGACCTTTTTCTGGTCCCTCTATACAACCATTTATAACGAATCTGACGTGTCGGAAGTATTGGAGAATGCTTACAAAAAAATACAAAAATCCGTCGAGGTTTTCGAGAAAAATGGCAGTGATTGACGCATTTCGAAAGTTTATGGTATGCTTCTAAAAGTAGCAAAAATCGATCCTTTACATTCTGGTTGTTTCTTACCCTTACCAAGGGCATTACGCAAGAAGAGCAAAGCTATAGTAAATGTGGAAAATTCTGACAAAAAGGGCTTTCTGTATTCAATTTTAGCCGCTAAAATAAAGCGCTACGAAACTGAGGTTAAATATTACGAACCATTTTTGAATACTATAGACTATTCCATGTTGAAGTTTCCCCATGAGTCTACGACAAATTAATTCCTTCGAACGAGCCAACAATTTATCCATTAATGTAATTTCGTATAAGGGCTCGATAGGATTAAATCCGGTGAGAGTGACCAAAAACATGGAAGGAGAAGTAATTGACTTGTTATTAATAGCCGACGAAAAAGGAAATAGTCATTACTGTGGCATCCTCGATACTCACTTTCCTACCACCTGGTAATAACACATTAAAATTCCTACACTATAACAGACGCAATCCTCATCCTTGGATAATTTATGCAGATTTTGAATGTATGCTCAGACCCGTACAAACTAGTAATGTCGATCCATCTTTGAGTTCGTCTACCAAAGTCAGTTTGCATTCACCTAGTAGTTTTGGATACGTGGTTATTGGCCCAGAAAATGAAATCGTGAGTCAAAAATTCTACCTTGGTGAGGATGCGGTGGATAAGTTTTACGAATGTATGAATATCGAAATTAACAAGTTTAATTAACAATTAATTAATTAATTAATTTAATTAACAAGTTATTTTATTGTGGCCAAAACTTCTGATGATGAGTGCTGAAGAGGAATTTCAGTTCTTGAAAGCTGATACTTGCTACTACTGCAACAAAGTCATGCTTGACGATGATCTCTCATTGAAAAAAGTGAGAGATCACTGTCACTTCACAGGAAAGTTCAGAGGTGCTTCTTGTTAGACAGTTCCCTTTTGCTCCTCTGTCTGGGACTCTTGTCCTTTCCATAATAGCTCCCAGTGTAACTCGCCAACATCCAATTTAAGCTCTGACAAGCTTTCTCCCATCACCTCTCTTTGTTGCAATAATGATCTTTTAAGTCCTGAGTAACCATTGTTTAGTGATATTGTTGTCTTTCTGTTTACTTTTTCTGGAAACAACCTTTTGTTCCTAATCTCTCCTCTGTCCCAACAGTTGGCTCTTTTGGGTTGTGGCCCAATTTTACTCATGTCTGAGTTATGTTTTGTCTTCCCGTTACAGTGTGATGGGGAAAAGAACGGAATGGCTATTTCCAAGGGATTAACCGGCTTACTGTCGCTTTAATTCACCTTTTGTGGACCTTTCCTGTGTTTAACTTTGTTTGTGCTTTGTTCCCCGCCGGAGTCCGGACCCCAACGCCACAAACTGTAAGTCCATTCATTTCACCCTTTACTATGTAAGACGAAAAGCCAAAACCCCACAGTGACAGTTTCATTGGATGCCAACTCATATTAACTTTGTTACTTGTGAACCAAGTATAAATCTCCCCCTCTCTAAATGGGCCATGTTTGGCCCAGTAACTGTTTTGCCATGTTGTTCCATGTGTCATTGATGAATAAAAACAAGAGGAAAGAGATCAACAGTCCCCAAAACAAAACTGTTTCTGTGTGATTTACCTAAAATGTACTAGCCGTAACGATCCACGATTTTCTAAGCCTCTGAATGTTTATTTATTGCGCTTAAGCGATACCGTGGCCGAACTTGCCCAGGGAGAAGCTCATCCACGATTTTTCCCTAACTGCGGATCCGCCACGGACACCCTCTGCCCTGTCGAAAACCGGCCCCTCTTTTGCGCCTTGAAACGGCCACCCCAACTCTCCATTACGTGATAGCGTTGTGCAGTGCCTAAAACGACATTTTCGTAGCGTATGCTGTTGCACGCAATCACACGTATGGTTAGCAATTCCCACACTTCTCACGTAAAATGCAATTAGGATGCAAGGAGCATAAATACTATCCCGATCGTCTTCCATAAGTTAGAAGGCTACGATATGCATCTACTGATTTTAGAGGCAAAAAATTACCCTTTGGGAGTGGACGTTCTTTCTAGAAACACCGAGCGTTTCATGAGTATGACCATTACTAAGTACTTTTGCTTCACTGATAAGAACTTTTCGGTAAGGTTACGTTTTTTAGACAGTTATAATTTCCTATCTTTGTCGCTGGAAACTTTGGCTAAAAACCACAAGAAAGATTGACCCTTCAACATCACAAAAACTGTTCTTGAATCAGTAGATTGGTTCGAGTTGGGAGAAGTCTCGGATTTCTTGACGCAAAAACGCCACTACCCATACGAGTACGTGCAGTCTATGGACGTGTTTGAAGAATAGAAATTACCTCCTAAAGCAGCATTCTTCTCCACTCTACGAGGTCAAGGCATCACTGACGCCGAGTATGATCATGCTACATCAGTTTGGAACTTGCTGAAAGAGAAGGTTTCTAAAAATTATCATCTCATATATCAGATGATCGATGTATATCTTCTAGCCGACGTTTTTCAAACTTTCAGGGAAACATGTTTGCTCAATGATAGCATAGATCCATGCTACTATCTATCCACACCAGGATTTAATTGGGCAGCCGCACTGAAAAAAACTGAAGCCGAACTAGAACTGTTTACACATGGGGGAAAGCATACCTTTATAACTTCCGGTATCAGAGGTGGAACAACTTTCGTGTCAAAAAGGCACTCGATCGCCAATAACAAGTACCTACCAGACACCTACAACGAGAATCTACCTAGTCTGTATCTAGTACATTTGGATGTCAACAACTTATACTGATTAGCCATGACCGAATTCCTTCCATACGATCGATTTAGCTGGCTAACGAGGAAAGAAATTCTCGAATTTTGCTTGGCATCAGTTGAAAAAGATTCGGAATACGGTTATACATTGGAAGTGGACTTGGACTATCCATCCGAGCTACATGACGATCACAATGAATATCCTTTAGCACCGGAAAAGTTTAAAATAATGCCAAAACTCGTGTCTCCCTTCATGAAAGAAATGGCAGGAAACAAGAAGATCGTTTCTGCTTCCAAACTGACAACCAACCTGCTCCCAAAGAAAAACTATGTAGTTCATTACAGGAATTTACAATTTTACTTGAAGCATGGTTTAATTTTGAAAGGTATTCACAGAATTCTAAAATTTCGACAGAAGCAATGGCTAAAATCTTACATAGAATTTAACACCGAGAAGCGTCAACTCGCAACGACGACCTTCGAAAAAGATTTTTTCAAACTGAAAAATAATTCAGTATTTGGAAAAACGATGGAAAACAAATCGGGCCGTTTATCCGTGAAGTTATCCGACAATCTAAAAAAATCTGTCAAGTACAGCACTCTACCACACGCGGATTCGTTCAAGATCCTCAATGAAAATCTCGTACAGGTAAACTTGAGACTTCGTAACATCAAGTGTGACTTACCAACTTACTCCGGTTTCTGCATCCTCGAACTTTCCAAACTCACAATGTATGAATTTCACTACGAGTTCATGCGTCCAAAATATGGAGACCGTGCACGTTTACTTTTCACAGACACCGACAGTCTGTGCTATGAAGTAGAGACTGACGATTTCTACCAGGACATGAAAACTGAGCCAGATAGAATCGACAATAGCAATTACGATCCGTCCCATCCTCTATACAGCGTTAAAAACAAACAAGTCCTGGGAAAAATGAAAGATGAGACGGCTGGCATCCTGGTGAAAGAATTTGTAGGCTTGAAAGCAAAAATGTACTCAGTTCTAGTAGGGGAAAAGAGCATTAAAAAAACTAAAGGGATTAGTAAAGTATTTATCCAAAAAAGTCTCAGTCACGAAGATTACAAAAAAGCACTATTTTCGAAAACATCTTCAAAAGCCGCTTGGATGAACATTCGAAGTAAAGATCATCAGCTCGCCACGGTTGAAATTTCAAAATCATCCATATCTCCCTACGATGATAAGAGATTCGTGCTGGATGATGGAATAAATAAGTTAGCGCATGGTCACTACTACTGTTTTCACACGTAATAATTCGTCGCGGGTCAGCCCTGGCCAACCCGGGCTGGGACCAGCCCTGGTCAGCCCTCATGCCTAGCTCCAGGCGCGCTTTGATTTCACACATGATAAATGCTTGCAAGCCGACCCGCGCTCGCTTGGAGCACCGTCCGTTGAAAAATATTGGAGAGGAGGATAGGA
The DNA here is from genome assembly GCA_023313725.1 of Lithobius niger. NCBI lineage: Eukaryota > Metazoa > Arthropoda > Chilopoda > Lithobiomorpha > Lithobiidae > Lithobius > Lithobius niger. The sequence continues at coordinate 6,280 of JAHWFP010213649.1, forward strand.
GCAGTGAGTCGGCTTCACTTCTCGTATTGCGTGTTTTGAGGTGAAGCTCGACATTAATGTCGCTAAAATTTGTTGTAATATTTAAAACTAGCGGAGTCGCTCGCTTCGCTCGCTCATTCCTCGTCGTTTTCACTCCCCTTCCCTCCCCCCCGGTCTTGCCCCCCCCCTCCTCATTAAGTTGCCGTTCGCTCGGTAGATGGCGTCGTATGTTCGCGCTGCTGGACGTTGCGTGCTGGGGGTAGCTACTATCTCAGCGGGCCTTGGCTGCTACTCTTATAATTTGCCGTTCCGTCGGTAGATGGCATCGTATGTCCTGCTGGCTGCACTGCAGATGCAGATGACTGCTTCGTATGTCCTGCTTGCTGCTGCTGTTGGCTGCTGCTGGCTGCCTTGCGGATTTTGTGTAAATATATATATAGATAGCCAAGAATTGAAAAAAAAATCAAATACGAAGATTAGTAGACCATCTTCTCCATGAATATAGGGGGGGAAAAGCCACGGTAAAGAAAAATTACAAAAGTCTCTTCAGAAACTCCCCACCCTGCCTGGTGAAATTCGAGCCGAAGACAATTAATCTAACCACCTGCCCTATATATAACAATATGAAAAAAAAAACAACCAAACCCTTTTATTTGTCTTTAACTACCCCGTCTCCCCCCCCCCTCCCCCCGATTTTTTCCTCAGAATTTTTTTTTTGTTTTTTTTTCAAAAATTTTTTTAAACTTTGATCTTTTACCACGGTTAATATGCTATAAACGCATTTTAAAAAAAATTGTGTTATTGGTAACACCTTTCCGTTAATTTGGTAAATACTATTCTACCAGCTGGTTTTGACTTAATTCTCAGCAACGATTCGTGACGTCTGGTTACTTCCCTCGGTTTTAGTTTAGTTGCAAAGTGAAATGTGTCATTGTACCGTGAAACTAACTTGTCAATAATGCCTATCCACCGGTATGTCCCCTGCCTGGTGAATCGTTTCCACATTTTAGTTTTAAGCGTCATTCTGTTGAAACGTTCTACAACACTCGCTTTCTTCTCAGAGTGGGTAGAGTACATGTTGATGTTGTGACGCTTAAGAAGCACTTTAAAGTCTCTATTGTAGAATTCACTACCTAAATCAACTTGTAAATTTTTAGGAGGATTCATTCCTTCGAGTATCTTCTTAAAAGCTTCCGTAATATCTACACCAGATTTTGATTTAAGGGGAATGGCCCAAGAAAACTTGGACATGACATTTATGCACGTAAGTAGGTAGTTAAACCCCTTATTTACATAAGGTATCATTTCCACCAAGTCTGCCTGTCATAGATCATTCAAGCTCAGCACAGTCACTTTCCGCCTCGGAAAGTGTTTCCGCATCGGTTTGTGGAGTTCGTTTACGAGTTGATCCATCTCGTTTTTTTCCCTCCCATCCCGAACTTCAGTTTTGCCCCCATGATTTTTTTAAACAATCACCGCGGGTAATTTTTCTCTCCAAGAAAAAGAAGGATCCTTATGTACTTTTCGAGCTTCAGATAAAAGAATTTCGTGGGCAACGTGCCGTTTGTTTAAATTCGAGCTTTTCGAGTAAGTGATATCGTGTTCTTTGCACGCCTCATCCAGTTTATTTATTCCAAGGCTCTAGTAATCTCTCGTTTAGTTTTGTTCCGGGTCCGCAGTATTGATATCCGGGTAAATTTACTTCTACTGGTAAATGGTCTATGATTTTATTTACAATTCCTTTCCCAGACTTGATGAAGGAAGCTCTTTTAGTTGCACACACCTCGCAAAGACTTCCATGCGTCTGTTATTTTTCGACATCATAACAATAGGAGGTTCCGGTTGGTTAGGTGTGGGTCGTATACATTTCACACAATACTTCATCTTGGCTGATTTCTTTTTTATTACACAATTTAATTTATTATAAACCTAAATTCTGATAAGCGATCTTTTTTCTCTCGAGCTGTGCAGATTCGTCGTTGCTCCAATTTCGATAATATTTCTATCATCTCGTTCCTATGGCCATCGTGCCCCACATGGGTGGATCCGTACAAAAGCCTCAATCTGCTGACCAGGTCGTTAGGATCGTCGTAGTACTTGTAATCCACCGGTCTAGCATACCCGGTTTTTTTTTACCATGCCAGCCCTCTTTTTCTTCGTTTTCATATCCTTCCAAATAGGTGCTATTATCGACGCATACTTGGCACCGCGACTAGGCTTGGGTTTTCGAGTGCCTGGATCGTTGTTTTGATAGATGGCGTTTATATTTTTCAAAAGAGATGTGTAAGATGCCTTGACATCAGGAGGATACGAATTTTCTTTCAGGTCCTTAAAAAGCAGCAAACTCCAAAGTGCTGGTCGTCCCGGGTACTGTTTACCGCCAACAATTATATTGTTTTCAAATACTTTTACGGGTTTATTCGCCATATTCAGTTCGCCAGTTTTCATGTCATATTGCAGTCCGAAGACTGGGTCAGCATCTCTGGGATTTTCAAAAAATTTGAGCAGGAAATATTTCGCTGTTTGCCCTATGACTTGCCCGGGTAACAGACTATCCAAGGATCTGAGAGTGGGAAAATTTGGAATTTCTGGAGGTGTCGAAACGCGTCTGTTTTGAATTGCCGAAAGCACGGGGGTGACCTTCGGCCGCGTGCTGGTAGATGTGTATTCAGTTCTCGTAGCCGAAGCCGGAGTCGCATATTCGAATACATTGGGAGAACTGGAAGGCTCTCACACTGTTGGAGTTGAGTGGGCGACAAAATTGGGAGGTGTCGGCAGTTCAAACTTTTCCATATCATGCATTGTTCCCTCAGTTTCCCATCCCTCCTCCTCATCATCATCCTCCTCCTCAGATTTATAAGTTTTTACAGGAATAATAATTCGTATACGTTTCGCTCATTTTTTAGTTGGAAGCCAGCAACTACTTTCAAAGGACTCACTGCGGGTGTTGGTTTCGCAACGGTTGGTTTCAAAGTATTAACAACGGGTTTAAAAAACTCTTGTAAAGATTCTTCTTGCACTTTCTCGTCCAAACGTTGATCCAAAAAAATTTTTTGTAAACGTTTTTTGAGTTTTAGGATTTAACGTTTCGTTTCCATCTTCTTTTTTCTTTCGACTTCTTTCATTTACGAACGAAAATGAATGTTTATAACGTCCCTCGTTTAACAGTTTGTCGATCGATAAAAACCCATACGGATCGTCCCAACACGTTCTACACATCGATTTAAAATCTGGAAATTCCATGTCCGGCCCGACATGATTTTCGTTCAAATGTTTTAGGTTTAACTCATCCACACGAAATATGATCAATAAATTACCGTTATCTCTAACTACTTGTTTGGGGATTCTGGTATAAGATTGACTGCAATAAAAAACGTCAGCATTAGAATGACGTCCTTGAGCGAAGTAACGTTTAATGTTTTTTTGTTTATCTGAAAGAACGTCGTCAAAAACTATGAGATTACGAAAGACAGGGTCCAACTTCTCGGGAGGGGTCAAATCGATTTGAGAATCGTGAAAACTCGCTATCTCCCGACCAACCAATTCCTCAATTTCAAAAAAATAGACTGTAAGGCTCGGTATTTTGATTGGCACAGGGTTTTGCTGTACACGTATAATCTGTCATAATCCAACCAACCCTCGTTACAAATAAAATTTAAAATTAAATTCGTCTTTCCGCAGTTTGCCGGTGCTATAATCAAGCATCTAATGTTCGAAGGTAGAAATGGGTGATTTTTAGGCTTCTTACTCGGAACGAAGAAATCGTAATTTTGAATATAATTTTTTTTTAATTCAGAAATCAAACTCGTAAAGTCTTTATCCGAAAACTTTTCGTTGGATGTATTATACTCGACGACTCCGTACTCTACATTACACCACAAAGTTTTACGGTTCAGGGAGCATCGTTGCTGATGTACACGGAGTTAATTTTACCACTAACTTCCGACAAGGACAAACTTCCGCATGGGGTCAAGTTAAGACACGGTTTTTCTATAACATTTTTGTTAAGTTTTCCTTTAGTTTTATGGACATTGTTATACACCCACATTCTAAGACACAGTGGCTTATCCGACTCGCCGTTAGCCTTTTGACAAAATGGATAGCATATCGAAACGGGGTGTGAATAATTGGGGTAACTGAACATAGTCAAAGAAATGGGTTTCTCCTCATCAGTTTCAATTTCTAACTTTTCGTAGATGTATCGTTTAAGATTTTTCATCGCATTTTTTTCGAGGCCTGATGGAGAAGTCCAACCCTTATGCTTGGAATCCTTGTTTGAAATTGGAGAACCTATTCCTTTTAAATCCTCAAAATATATGGAAGGAGACAAGACGTACTTTACTCCTTTTTTTTAAATCCATTGCATTCTCCGTCCTAACTTCTATAGAAGTTGATTGCAACAGACTCTAAAGATTTCCGTACCGGGTAGAATAAGACATTTTTTAAATTTCTCTATCCTTTTGTTTATATACTATAAAAAAAGAACCGTCAAAATGCCGGTTAATAAATTTGGACAGTCTTTGAAACGAATGCAAAGAGATGTGAAAGGAGTTCCGTGTATAGGATTTATATTAGACCTGAATCATGATTGCAACATGCAGAATAAGCATCTGACTAAAGTCGGAGCTGCTACAGAACTCGAAGACGTTGTAATTTATCCCAGTTTACCGAATTAGAAACCGACGTAAAAAAACTTAAATCTGACATAGGATTGAAGAAAGATGCGG
>JAHWFP010213650.1:11450-23101 GCA_023313725.1 Lithobius niger
AGTTTTTAATGTTTTCAATTAACAGAGTAGCACACTCAAGATTTGTGGTGGGGGGGGGGGGGGGGGGGGATTCGCGTAGAGAGCATTACAGAGCAGTAGCAGTACACACGTTCCGTCCGAATAGGCTAGAATTATATTTACAAAATTGGCATACTAAATCAGTAAGCAACTTTAATGTTGGTGGAGTGTGCGTTTCCTGCTGTGCTTTAGGGTTTTTATTCTTTTCGGATTAGTAACATGGCAGCATATTCGCAGCAGAGAGCATTATACGGTTTCATCAATTACCTTAAATGTGCGAGGTTCGTATAACGATAATCAAAATTCGAAAGCTCCAAAAGACGAAATAGCAAACTTTACAAGAAAATCGTATTCTTAAAGTTCTTTGATAAAGATATTGCAATAACAAAGAAAAGAACGTTCTGGCCGAATAGACTAGAACAAAGTTGACCCCGGGTAGTAATGGTCTAATGCTCACCAGCCTCTTTCTGACAAAAGTTTACACCTAGACCATGACCGTCAAAGCTTGTCCATGTTTCATTCTAGATTTTGACTTTTAACCTTTACTCTTAACATTTAACGTCCGTTTTTGTTTATTAAAATTTAATGCACGGTGGTGACGTAACGCCAACACATTCCAATGCTAAAAGTGTAGCTGTTATATACGGTTAATCTGAAAACCCACACACGTGACCGTGGGTTAATTTTGATAACCCACACTTATTTGATAACCCACACTTTTTTGATAATCTAATACTTTTTCCGCGCTCTACACAACCACTGCTCTACCATATGACATACTTTGCAAAACTACACACAACACAAATTCAACCAGCACACCCCATTGCAACCAACATAAATAAGCACATTTGCAACCTGCGACATTTATCGTACTAACATGAAAAAAAAAAAACTTCGCGTAGGCTACTATGCTAGGACCCCACCCATGGAGGAATGGCCCAATCCGCCAACCTTTCGCTCCGACAGTACTAAAACTAGGCTACCGACACTTGTAAACACACCTAAATACACCTAAAAACATACGATACTCAAGCGAACAGCATATTTGTAACCTGGCGACATTTTCCGCACTAACAGGAAAAAAATCCAAACTAAAGTATCTGTCCCACGACGATAAAAGGGACAATTATGTGTTCGTGAACACCATGGTAACTAAGTGATTGAATGATTAACGTTAACCGAGGTAGGGCCAACTGAGGAGGGATGCGCCGATTGAGTGAACGAAGCGAACGAAAATCAGCGTGAAACCGTGTCAATTTCGCTGACGTAACGGCTGATTGGGAAGTGGCAAAGGTGCAAATTATGAATGAGAAAATGTATATACATAAAATTTCTCCAGGCAAAAAAGGTACAGATGACGATTACACCGTCTGGTCTTTTCTTCATTCACAGTCCTCTGAAAGTTGTGATATCCACCCAAAACCCCAAACTGATATAAGAGAAGCCGCCAAGTTTCAAAAAACGGTCGGCGTTTCAAAGTAGTGATATAATTCAACCAGGGAAAGGCCGCCAAGGTTAATCCTATTTGCCAAGTTAATCGCGCCGAAAAATACGTTAAATGAAAACTTGAAGAAGACGGTACACGAACTCCTACTGAATTATCTGCCCCACGACGATAAAAGGGTACGCTTGTTATTAATTTATTTGGAAGCATTAGTGAAACGGACATTTGATTTTATGTAGAATTACTGTTCTCATGTTACTTCTCATAGGGTAGAAAGACACGTCTACAACTCATTAGGGAAAGTTGCCAGATCTAAATTTCGGCAGATAGGTAAAGCGTCATATGTGGAAGTGCCTTTTTCTAAAATGGGGGTTGCAGCTAGCAGCACGTGGCCCTCAAGTGGCTCGTACGTGCCAAATTATTGTTGTAATTATTGCTGAAACAGTTGGCTGAAACATTTAAAATTGGCAATGCTACATATCTAAGCCAAACAAATATGCTTATAATTATTTCATAGAGATTTAAAAACCAGCAGACGATGTTGGCCGACAAAGACGTGACTGTTTCTTCTCCCAAAAGCAGTATGATGACGTCAGCTAGTTCCAGTTGGCAACAATCAACATTATGACTTGCGCCGATAGTTATTCGTGAACCACATTGTTTATGCAATACGTCATTGCTAAACATCAGTCGGCACCAATCTGGATACGCTAACCTGATTTATTTGAGTGAACAATTCCAGCTTCGTGCCGTGATTCAAATTAACCTTGTGAGTGAGCGAAACGAACTAACATCAGCGTTTGGTAGCCAGTAAGCTCAAAATTGCGATTGAACAAACTTAAACCTGTGAAACAAGCACAAACAATAAACCACAACCGTGCCACTTTGACTCAACTAACGGCAAATTGGGCAATGTCAAATGTCGAAATTAGGAATGGCAACATCAATAGACATAAAATTCCTCCGGACAAAACAGGTAAAGGTGATGATTAGACCGTGAAATTCTCTGTTCATTTGCAAGCCTAAGCAAGTTCTGATCGTGTCAATTTCACTGGCGTAAAGGCTAATTGGGCCACGGCAAATGTGACAATTATGAATGAGCAAATTTATAGACATAAAATTCCTCCAGACAGAAAAGGTAGAGGGGACGATTAAACCGTCTGATCCTTCGTTCGTTCACAGTCCTATGAAAGTTGTGATATCCACCTAAAACCAAAACTGGTATAAAAGAAGCCGCCAAGTCTCAAAAAAGGGTCAGCCTTTCAAAGTAGTGATATCATTCAACCAGGGAAAGACCGCCAAGGTTAATCCTGGTAGCCAAGTTAATCGCACCTAATAATACTTTGGGCATTAAATGAAAACTTGAATATTACTACCGCCAGTAGCAATGTTCTAATTTTCATTTAACTTTCGAACTATTAGTAGGTGCGACTAACTTGGCTAACAGGATTAACCTTAGCGGCCTTTCCCTGGTTGAATGATATCATTACTTTGAAAGGCCAACCCTTTTTTGAAACTTGGCGGCTTTGGTTTTGGGTGGATTACACATACGCACAAAGCCGATGATAGATAGCTGCGGACAAACCAACTTCCAAAAGAAAGACTTGCTCTGAATGAGAGAGCGAAGTGAGCGAAATTCAGCGCATTTGCTCCGAGTACAGACAACTAGCTTGGCATATCAAAGTATCACGAATTAGAAAACAAAAACGAGCTCGTTTGATGTTTAAGGTAAGGTTTAACTGATCCGAAGTCAAAACAGCAAAGTAACACAAATAAACTTTCCTGTATCGTTTCACATACCGCAGTGTTCCTGTACTTCTTAGTCCACGTGAAACCTTATACTGCTGTATTCAACCATTAGACACGTAAATAAAATCGAAACCATATCCCAACTTTCAAAATTGTTGCAAGAATAATATAGTATATAATATGGGCTACACACTCGCCTACTTTCGGGGCTAAATTTTTCATCATTATTCTAGTCCGGTCGTCTCATCCGTTCATCCTATTGATACATACACCAGTTTTTAAGATTTTATATTCAAGCTTTCAGGACTGGTGTTTCATTTTTATTTTCAACGACATTTCCAGGATTTCAAGGAGTCGCACGAACCCTGAATAATATATACTAATCACACTAAAAGTATGGTTTTTTACGATTTTTCAGCGACGTCCCAAGTTCAGCCAAGTAGAATGAACCAATCAGACATATCGTGTTCTAAAGTAAAAACTGTAAAAATATGTGAATACAACAGTAAGGTTTCATGTGGACTAAACAGTATAGGAACATTGCGGTATGTGAAACCTTACAGGAAAGTTGATTTGTGTTACTTTGCTGTTTTGACTTCGGATCAGTTAAACCTTACCTTAAACATCAAACGAGCTCGTTTTTGTTTTCTAATTTATTTATTTATTTATTTATTTATAGAACTTACTGGAGTCCACAAGCCGTGCGCTACGCACTCCACCTCTAAACTTTTGTCTAAACCGTTCATTGTTGATGGTAAAATTAAAGAATCCGTGTTTCATCTAAACGCGTATACATAGGTTTAAAATCAGACTAACTTACGTTGTTAACTTCGAGGCCCACAGTCAGCTAAAAACGACAGAGGGGCTTGTTGCAAAAGATGCAGCGATGCTTGAGCGTGCCAATTTTTAAAACGGTGCATCAAGTGATTTGAATCACAGGATTCGCTGATTGAGTGAGCGAAGCGAACGAAAATCAGCGTTTGTCACCCAGTGTGCACAAAAAATGGATTGAACATACTTAATTCGGTGAAAGCGTTTGTTACCCAGTGTAAAGTCGGATTACCGAATTACCTGATTGGAGAGGATACCCGAACTCCAAAGATCGAAAACCTCGGGGCAACCTTCGTTTCCAACAACGAACACGTTTTTTTTTTCTCGTAGTTCGTTAGGCACCACTAACAAAGCCCAATATAATATTTTTCTCTTGTATACTTTTAAACAGGACCGAAAGCCAATCGGCTCAGAAGGGTTAAATAAATACAGATGCAGACCTATTTTACGTTGCCTTTTGGACAAACTGCCTGTGCGGGGAATCGATACCCATGACATTTGAAATGGAAACGGCCAAAAGGAAACGTCCACAAAATTAAAAGGACCTCGGTCTTTGGTTTCAAAGGTCGTAATTTCGGTCAGGCAGTCTGACATATAATCCAAAAGGCAACATAAAAAGGTTTGCATCTGTATTTTTTTCTGTATACTCTTTTAAGTTATTGCGTAGCCATTACAAAGCCAAATATATTTTTTACCACTGTCTTTTGTATCGATTTTTTTTTTTTTTTTTTTTTGGTTTTTACACAGCCATATATCATCATTGTGAACCCCTAGGATCACACCCAAAAAAAAGATTCAAAAAATTGAATGGCACGCGAATACGTATCATACTTTCCAATAAAAACACCAACATTATCGAAAAATTGAATTCTACGGGAGAAAAAAATGTGTCAGAAGTGGGATTCGAACCCACGCCCACATACGTGGACCAGAATTCACATATCCTGTACAACAGGAAGGATCAAACCTTGAGTCTGGCGCCTTAGACCGCTCGGCCATCCTGACAACTGATTCAGGACGCTTTATTTAGCTTAGTTATTTAAAGACATTGCTTCTCTTGCCACATTACCATCCCAGCAGTGATTTTGGCGCCAGGAGTGTTCTTCGTTGCTTGTTTATCTGAACAAGAGCGCGTGAATATTGAACACAACTGTTCGTTACGTTACAACGGCGGCGAGTTAACTTATCTCACGTGCAGAGCCAGAAAAAAGAGTGTGGAAGAAGTAATTCCCGATCCTTCCACCGTACAAACGAGGCTTAAAGGTGCCCATTCACCGAATGAGACGCTGCAGCCTCGAGCGCCGTCTACCATTATTTATAGTTATTTATAGTTCTATTTAGCACTTGATTTCAGCAAGCGAAGGAATGAGCAAAGACATTACTTTTGACACAACAAACAAGCCACGTGTCTCTTTAATTATTGAGTGTAAAGTTGGTTCATCCGCGTGCTCGGTTAACGGTGTACTTTCACTAGATAGCGTCAATGTAGCTGTTCAAACTCTGCGTTTCAAAACGGTAGATAGCTGGAAATAAAGCGGCCGCCATGTCGTTAGGCTTAACTTTACCTCTTGCTTCCTGGTGCACGTGGGCGCACCAACTTTAGACGCAATAAATAAGGAAACACGTGGCTTATTTGTTGCCTGTTGAAAGTAAGGGCTAGACGGAACTAGATGGCGGTAAATGGCTATAGATGCTGTATCTTGTCACTTGGTGGCAATCCCCCTTTAATCTTGAGGAGGCGAACATTTGTATGATAGTAAATTCGCAAAATTTATGTAAGATCGTGTAAGAAATTCTTTTGTAAGTTTCGTGCTTAGCAATTAGCACAAAATAATTAAACATATTATTAGCAAAAAAAAAAATGGATGTGAATTTTTAGGCTTTCAAGGGACTGTTTTTTTACTTCGTTGTAGTTGGAGATTAACGGATGCCACTACCAAACCACAACGGGTCATAACTCAAACGCCCATGCCGTGTGAGTCCTCTCTTCAAGGCCAGTTTTACGGCCACACTAGTTCTAAGTAAGATTCGGAAGCGGTGCTCATGATTTCTGGACTTTTCAGAGACCTGGCAAGGCACAACCAATGCTACATCTGTAAGACATTATTACCACAATTTGCATCGTGAAGACATAAAATAGTTGTAACTGTTTTCTTTTTTTTTCTGCAAGTGGCCGGAAGTGAGCCCATCATCTATGAAACGGTACCAGATAGAATCAAACTGTTGTCATTAAATTCAGTTTCCAAAAAAATACTTAAAACGAATTTTTAAAAAAACCCGGAAGTATGAAGTGGAAGTTGCCTGAATTAAAAGTTGCGGGAGTGAACAGTAGACTGGTTACGACTAGATCCTCAAAACTCATTCTGGCCCTTGTGTACATATCCCTGTTCCTTCAAACGGCTCTGCACCCAAAGCCTTTGTTAAACAGACTTCTCCTCCCCTTTTCCATTGTTCTCCTGGCCCTCAGCCAATCAGGAGGCCACAGCTATCCTCGACGTCCGCGCTTTCCCCCCTATCCAGCATAAAAAACCCCAGTCTAAAGCATCCACAGCACAGCTCACGAAATCTCAAGCTAGGAGGTTAGTCACGCCAGTCAGGAGTGGAGATGTCACGGTCCGATTGTTGCCATGCTAGGCAGAAGTAGTGGTTCGTATGAGTACTAGTTAACTTGAGAAATTTAAACTTTAGGCCCCCCATTCTAAATTTTTAGTCTTAATTTTAACTAAATCTCTAGCTTGAATGTATTTATGGTAGGCTAAGCCATCGGTATTTCTGGCCCCAGCCTTCCATAACGTAAGAGTGGCCCTCTTCCACAAAGCCAACTTCTTGTTTATTTTAAATTTATTTTAACTTAAACTCTTTGACGGTTTGATTACCATGCGTGGTGAAAAATAACTGTGGACGGTTTGATCTAGTGAAACAAAGCTGCAACGAAAAGAAGGTTTGATTAACTCGAGGGTTGAAACAAAACTGGGCGGTTTGATTGCTAGAAAAATAACTGTAAAACTCTTGTGAATAATTGTAACTTGCGAACGCTTTTTACTTTTATCGGGTTGCTTATTTTAAGAGCCCAAGAACATTATTTTCTAAGGGAAAATTTGTTATTCTTTTGTGCCGAAATCGAAACTTCGATCTTTCAAATGTAATCTTGAATTTTAACTTCACGTAAATTTAAAGGACGCTTTACTGTAAAAGCAAATTGTGTATAAACTAGTATTCTTGAAATGTAACTTGCTTTATATTTGTTTCTTGTTTAAAATAAAAACCGAGGGTTTTTAAAACTCAACAAGATTGCTAATGATTTAATAGCGTGACTTGCAAAATGGTATAAATAATACTCGTTTCCAACTCCCCCCTTAGCTATTAAATAAATCCACCGTTGGTGGCAGCGCAAATACCAGTTAGTTCATTGATTGAAACCTAATTAAGATAGTTAGGACATCGACTCTTCCCTCCCCATGCTGGGACAGGAGCCTATGATGTGCTTGTTAATGCAAAGTCATAAACAACATCGGAATCAATAGTAGTTAGAAGCCAAGCCAACCAAAGATGTCGGTGGCGTTACAAGCACCTCAGCCGTCGTAGCGTCCGCCGTTACACCAGTGTGCACAATATTTTGATTGAGGAAACTTAATTCGGTGAAACATGGACATACACATGAACAACCAAACCGTACCAGTGTTGCAAACGGCGCATCCAAGACCAGCCGTGAGCACGGGTTTCCTGCAGTCCTTCATAAATTTGTAATCCAACGACGACGTTTCTTATTGTTTTGTCGCGATTGTTTGCGGTAGAGCATCGCGTGCTGGTGATGAGGAAGAGCGGGGAGCGGAGGGGGGATGACCCAAATAGCGATTAATCACCCCTAGGATCATTAACTTTCGCCAGCAATGTCATTCAACCCCCACAAGCGAAGACAGGCTTCCAAATCCTTCCTTAATTAGTTGCCATGGGAATTGGTGATGCACCCCCGCTCAAGTAAGTCTTCTTTTTGGTTTCTTGATGATAGCTTAGTCTTCGAATCAGCCCACAACAAGAGTCCTTTCATTTTTTTTTTTGTCTCCGTGAGATTTTCTTATACGATGTCCTCCTAATGGACATTTTCGTCATTACACCATTTATTATGTTTTGCAGTAAAGAAGATTTCTATATACTTTTTTTGTTTTGTTTTGTTTTGTTTCCAGCACTTAGGAGATTAGATGGCTAATGATTTGTTTTGTGTGTGTTCTTTTATGCGGATTCACGATCTAGAATAAGCTGGAAGAAACTGGATTCGAGCTCAGAACAAAGAGTAGAAAGAAACTACAGGAAATTACGAAAAAAAATCCATAAAATCAGCAGGTACAGTTCTGTCGCTAACGAGAAATCTCTCATCGTTTGAGCATCGTTGCAAAGGCGAAAGGAGGGATTTAAGGGTATAAAAATTATTCCTCACAAATAGAGGAAATCTCGCCAACAAGCAAACCAGGTTTATGTTAATAACCAGTAAAAAAAAATACTTTTGTTGTCTGATGTTTTAGTAAAAGAGAACTTCAGTAATTTCGGCATGATAAAATCAGGGTGTCTACCAAAAAAAACACGTTGAAAATTCCTGATTGTTTCCCGACTTGTTTGTACTTTTTCCTGACTCCCTGACTCTTTAGTGAAAACCGTGAGAGTGGCTGCGCCCAGCTAAGGGTTCTGAAGAAAGCCAGTTTTATAGAAAAAAAAAACGTGTTGCACAACAGCATTCCCACACTACCGTTTTCCACCAAAACCACAAAAGTTAACACATGTCAAGCCAGATGTAAACTCAAATCCACCGCGAAACACACAAAACCGTTTTCCGCGACTCACAGTAGCCCTAATCCTTTAAAAAATTGTCAAAATATTTAAAACAAAAGGCTCCGCTAACAGAATCAGCTATGAATCGATATTCGTATTTACTATTTTGTCGTGTGAGAAGCACTTCTAAACGCATAATGTAGTAAAAGGTGTGTGATAAACAATACGTGGTTGCTCAGCTATAGGCCTAATTTCCCTACTAGGCCTAACAAAAGAAACAAAACGAATCAAAATTAACAGATAGTATGTGTTACCAAGTGTAGTTCGAAGTATTTTTTACCCAACATGAGCCTGTTTAAGAGAAAATAACATCGTCCTCACTTACCAGTGGTGAAAATTCGTGACCATAACATCAAATCTCCTGACTTGTGCATTACTTCCTGATGTATTTTCTAATTGCCTGACTTCTTTCTGACTTTCCTGACTGGTAGATACCCTGAAAGTGTGAACGAATTTAAGCAAACACGAAATTCGTCACGAAAGTACAGTTTAAAGAAAAACAGAAAGCCCGTTCCAGGTTTTTGGGTTCAGACAAAAGCCTGAAAAACCTGGAGAACCTGTAAATATCAGGGAAATTTCAGGGAAAACAAGAATTCTTTGAAAATCAGGGAAATTTGAAAAAAAATGTCTTTGTGTCTGATCTGTAAGTTCCAGTGAATTAGCAGATCAGAAACATAATCCTAGGCTAGTAGCAAATATTTTATTTTGTGCTTTAATATGTCCCAAGTATTTTAGATATATTACTTCAATAAACCAAATCTTAGGCTGGTAGCAATATCTGTGATGAAAATGTCCCGTCGGGACTAGTCATAGTCACCAAACAGCTATTTTCTGTGAAGTTAGATTATTTTCGTACAAATATGAATAAAAACGTTAAGTACTGCCTCTTCACCTAACTAAACATCTAGTGAACACCTGGAAATTGCCGTTGGATGCACCTGAAAAAACCTGGAAATATCAGGGAAACTGAGAATAAAAAACTTGTCTGAACCCTGGTTATGTAAAGGGCAAATTCATGGATATAAAAGACATTTACTTATTATTCCTCACGAAAACAGGAAGCACTACTCCTTTACCAAATCTATAAAAGTAGTGATAAACCCCCCCCCCCCCAAAAAAAAAAACCAAAACTGGTAGAATAGGCCGCCACTATTGCTATTACTTAAACCTGTGGTTTATTAGCAGCGAAAATGACCACCGAGTTTAGTTAGATCTGCATGTCACTTATCTGCACCCAAGCTGTATGTCACTTACACAGTCTGTGATTCTGTTGAAAACAATACGCACACAATGATAGGGAAGCATCAGAAGCCTAAAACCATAACAACAGCAAGACAACAAGAGGAGTTGATACGGCAGACAAGCTTGCGCGGACACCGCGCAAATGAGAGTTTTTACAAACTCGCTGACTACACAAAACCCTGCGGCATGGTTACGGACAAGAATAACTGAGACGAACACAGTTGTATTTTAGGTCCCAGTTTACTTTCTTCCTCACCGTCATCGTGCACGAAGGGGAGTGAACCAGACTTGGTCGACTCCCGACGCCGCTTTCGACCTACTGTCCACGGCTTCTTGAAGTGGTCTTAATTTACGACGTTTCTATGATACTTGTTTGGTTGTCCAACTTCAGGTCCCATCCGCACACCAGCTTGTGTGCGGGGCTTCTGATCTGGAGTGGCACTTCTACCTGCATTTTATAGCGAGAGGTCGTAGTGCCACGCCGTCAGTGCACTTGCGCGATTTCGCAAAAAAAGCAGTATTTGGCTACTCTTGCACCTGTCACGCCTGTAGCAAAGCCACGTTAGGGCTTGCTTCTTAGCGAAGGACTGTCTCCTTGGTTTTGCTTGGGGAGCCAGGCCGTCACAAACCGACGACTTTCACCAAAAGTGACGGCACGCTTAACTGTTATAGGAACGCACTCAATGCATGTAACGGTGGAATATGATGCACGTTCATGATGCGCACCATACATTACCCGTTTCATCCTTACCAATTATGCTTGCATTGTTAAGACCCATTATTGTGTGCGCTGAGTATCTTGAGTCCTGCAAGTATTTTGTGAGCGGCTACGTCTTCCTGGATGGGGTGGCTTTAATCGATGGCCGCCATTGTTTTTGTAACCATCTTGGATATAAACAAGACACTCTACTACTGAAAATGTACAGTCGATTATCTGTGTTCGTTCTGCGGAGAACTCAAGATAGGCCGCGGACACTTTAATAAACAGTTTTAATGAAAATACCCGCCGATAAATACATTTATTTCTTATACAGGAGTAACTTGGCACGTCCTTTTAGCTTGTGGACCCTTTTTGTCACGAGTCTCCCCAATTTCTTAGTTACATGTTCATAATAATCCTAAC
Organism: Lithobius niger; assembly: GCA_023313725.1. NCBI lineage: Eukaryota > Metazoa > Arthropoda > Chilopoda > Lithobiomorpha > Lithobiidae > Lithobius > Lithobius niger. Next base: position 22,682 of record JAHWFP010213650.1, read on the forward strand.
AAAGAACAACTGTATCTCAGCCAATCTATAGTTGGCGGCTTCAACACAAAATCCAATTAGTACGATGCTTCAGCGGTGATGTCATGCTGAGGTAACGGAAAATTCACCGAGCGTACTTTTATGGGGTGGGGCTTCAGCACTGAGTTGTTCGATGAGTTTATGAAAGTGCCCTTAGTTGTATCTAGAAGGCCATGGTACGATACTTCAGCAGTGACGTCATCCTGAGTTATGGGAAAATTCACCAACCGTACTTTGGTGAGGTGGGGGCTCTTTAGCGATGAGTTGGTTGCCGAGTTTATGAAAGTGCCCTTAGCAGTATCTAGGTATCGTGGTACGATACTTCAGCAGTGACGTTAGTCTGAGGTATCGAAATATTCATCGAGCGTACTTTGGTGAGGTGGGGCTTCTGCGCTGAGTTGT
>JAHWFP010213655.1:0-12152 GCA_023313725.1 Lithobius niger
CCCCCATTGATACAGGGTTGGATTGGGAGGGATCGAGCCTCCCTGGGAATGTTGGACATGGACCTGGAGTTCCTATGAGGGGGGAGGTACTCTCGTAAAGGAGGCTGGGGGTAGTGTTGTAAGCTTTTCCGGATTGGTCTAGCTACCATTACCATATTTCTAAGAAATATAATTGAATTTGAACCTTTTCCTGCAACTTAGGTATCCAATTTTCATTAGAATCCCTTTCAAATTTTTCAAAAATATTTTTTTTGTTTTGAAAAGGCCTACCATATTTTAAAGAAATAGCCGTGAATTTGAAATGTTTCCCTGCAACTTATTTTTTTTTAAGTTGTTCTGGGGGGCGTCCCCGTTGATCCCTTTATTCCCAAGCGTCACAATGCAACACTGCATCGCTGTGTAATTTTTTTTTTAACAAAGTTAATAATACTGGTAAGTCTTTAAAATCTTTACAATAAGTCAATTTTTTTAAATATGGTTTATAGTATGTATACGTCTGTCTTTGGCGAGAACTTTGCGATACATTGTTAAAAAAAAGTTCACTACTGATCTGTCAGTCACGCGCTCCCCTGCAGTGGCTCCACACCCCCATCCCCAGGGAGGCACGCCTCCCCGGTTGGGGAACGTGGAATTACCATACATAAGTTGCAGCTACATACTATGAAAATTTCGAGTGGTGGTGGAACAGTAAAGCGAAATTTTGCTTTAAGCCATGGAAGATTGAGCAAATGCTAGTAACAAATATTTGAATGGGGTTGCGAAATTTGGAAAGGTAGCGTAGCGGCTGAATGATGTGACCAGCGTATGTAGTTTTTAAGACTGCCCAATTATAAACAGGACCAATGTATGAGTGGCACGGAATAGCTCGTGTCGTTTGGAGTTTATAATAGCACAGAAATTCAGACACCGTAAAATGTAGTAATCGTGTGTGTCCATAGTGCAACAAAGTGAGGGGTGGAATTGATTCGGAAAAGTGAGGGATACTGTTACATGGTTGCAGGTGGCGAAGGGCAATACTGTCATCAACAAATGTTTTCAGAAAAAAAAGGAAAGATATTGTTGTATTTAATTTATATCATACATTCATGAGTATGCTGCATAGACAGGTTGCAGTTTGGCTGACCATGGAGACGTCGTTATGCTACTGAAAAAGCCAGCTTTATAGAAAAAAAATTCCAACAGCTCTCAGTCTAAAGAACTTAAGGGTTAGGGGCCAGATTCTCACTTCTCAGCAATGATCTGCATCACATAATTTCTACCAATGGAGAGAAAGCACTCTGACATCGACAGAGACTCACTTAGTCTTTTTGTTCCATTTTTGATTGTAAATCATTAATAATGGTGAGGGTAGTTAGAAAAGTGTAGCCTCCTTTCGTTAGGATTTGTAGAACAGGCGCTTCCAACTTAACCTAGAAATGTTAGATGCCCTTTTCACAATAGTGATGAGTCTGATGGGGTTATTTTTTTGTGTGTTTTTATGTAAGGTAACAAAAGTGGGGGTAGATGGTCGATTTTCTTGTATTGTTTAAGTATCAGTGGTTTGATTTTTTATCATCAATTAGGCTTGCCAAGAATTTCTTAAAGCGGAGTAAAACAACACATAGAGTTGTAATATAAAATCACGTAAGTTTTAGAGATCAGTTCACATATTTTTGTGTTTAAAACCTCAGTAGGAAAAGGCAAAATCCCTACCAACCCTGGCATCAATTTCTATCACAAACACAACTATTGCCACAATATCAAAATATTTTTTTCATAGATCCCAAATTCGTCATACATTCTATTATCATTAACAATACCACAATTTATTGTCAGTAAAATCTAGGGTCCCCCACTCACACAAACCCTGGGATACATTTTAAGTAAACTGTGGGTTTTTCCAAAATCGCATCAACTACCTGAAAAGTAAAAAAAAAAAAAAAAACAATTCAGACATCAGTAAGGTTTTAAACACACCCAACCAAAAATAACTCAAACTCCCAACTGATGCCAAACAAACACCATTTATCAAATTCCATATGCCCATCCAACGTGCACGCTACATACACCGGTCAAAGTGAAACGAAACTTCTGCAGTGCCTTCGATCACGTAATTCGAAGTTTAATCTCAAGGACAACAATTATTCGTTGGTACAACACCAAAAAGCACAAAACATGAAACCAGCATACCAGCTACAAGCATCCTTTTTTATTTTCCATAATATAAAGCAAGACTCAACGATTTGCTTGTATTTCGATCCATTCTCCATCTGAACACAACCATTTTCCCCCAGCAGCAATGCATTTTTGAATTCGTTAAACTCCTAAAAAGTACAAAACATGCAAATTTCGACATCTAGGGTATCTAGCACTATCCATGCGGTAGCCATTTCGTTGTGTGTGTAAAAGCAGCACAATACGAAATCCTAACTTGGCCACTTTTAAAAAAACTTTATCTCTGGAATTTCGGTTTTGTCCTATTTGTCATTTACTTTAGCCAGTCTCTTTTTTCTCTTTTTTCTTTGTATAGATAGTTATTATATTACCCCCACAGGTAACAAGCCTCTGTTAGTAGACACACCATAATTATTGGTTGAAATTTATATAATGTCATTGTCTTGTAGAATGTTATGTATTTGCTGTGATCTAGTGTACAAAATTGTTATGTTCAAATAGTTTATGGATGACATTATCCTTGTGGTTATATTATTAGCATGTTTTGGCATGTATTATAATGTATGAAATAAGTTGGTATAATGTACGCTTTCTGTTTCGTCATCTAGACATATCACATTTATTTTTTATTTCTAATTTATATATTTACTTATTGATATTAACTCAAGCAATCGTTTGTTCTACATTCCATGTAATGCCCATTATAGGCGATTTGGAATTACTAATATAGTTAACGTTAAATGACACAGCACAACAGTATTTCTGTTATTGTTGTACAGTTTAACTCTATAATTGCTACTGCGACTTCCTATGAATATTTTTTAAGATGTAACTATGGCAGTCGTGAAATTTGATCCGTTATTAAGTTTCGTTGGAGACAACGAATTTAAACCACTGTGTTGTGTATGCCTGCTATGTTCGGACCCTTCACTTAGCTTGGGTCCCGCGTTTGGACTCCTTTTTGACTGATTTGTCAGCCGCAGCCGTTTGGGAACGTTCAGAGGTAATAGGTTAAGTTGGAAATGCCTAGTAAGTAACCCTTGGCCTGCAAACCAGTTAACAATCATAATGAACGTGTATGCATGGATAGTGGTTAATGCGTCTTAACTACATACATATCCACCACTGATATTGACTAACACCTTCAACTAATTGAATTTCTAAATCTATATGCTCATTAAAACATGAAACTAAACTACATGAGTGAAAGTAAAGAAGCAAATCAAACTGTTAGTGTAGGCTTTATGGAAAATACGGAGTATCATTCTTCTGCAATGCCCACTGGTCTCCTGCAAAATATTCGATATTTGATTTGGTAATAATGCCACTGTAGTGCTGCTAATATAGTTACAGAGACTCACAAAATCCCAGTGCTGTACATTTATTACTTGTTCAGAAATCACAACATGTGGCACTTCCTTTGTTCAAGTGCACTTAAATGTTGGTTACTGTAAACAAAAGTACCCATTTGGCCGAACAACAATACCCTGGTGTTTTTCTTAATGCTTCAACTAATGACAACCTTTATTCCCTCGCAGGAACATAAACGTTAATTTGTTTTATACCAGTAAACAGTATAAAAGATTATCAGTGAACATTGTGTCTGAACTGCGTATTTTTTGATTTGTTGTATATAACTTTCATTGATGTAAATCGGATTTCTTTGTACTGCTTTAATCTGATTTTCTTTCATCTGTTTAAATTTTGTTGCCTATTTATGTAACCTAAGGATTGCTTTGAGGGGTTGATGCTCCTGACCTATGGAACAAGATGTCGGGAAAAGCTTCTTTTTAGGGTTAACGTGGTCGAATGGTTAGAACGACTGTCTCATAAACTGGAGTTCCTTAGTTCTATACCGTCCCATCCCACAACTGTGCATTCGGAAAGAGAAGGTTCCTGAAAATGCTCTCTTGATATTGGGGTTGTAAAAGATCCCAGAGTTCCTCGCAAATTTGTCTTTCTCCAGCCCGAGATTACCTTAGGAGCTAAAAAGGTTGTTATTCAACTATTTCCTCTTTAATATAGCTCTTAATGTACTAGAATTGAAATGAAATATATAGGGCAAACTGTTCTTCAAGTTTAGAAAAATAATAGTAGAGGAAGGGCTGAAATAAGGGCTTACGTAAGAAAGGGTGGTTTGATTTTACTAATTTACTCACAGTTATATGGCAAACATATTTGGTGCTGGATTATACGGGTTCTTTCATAATATGTTTTACATATTCAGAACAGGAAAGGGAACTTAAGTAATCAGTCTGGCTTCCATTTTCTGGAACGTCAAGAAATAAATGGTTATGGAAAGAGGTTTATACCCTAACAAAAGTTAATATTTTTTTCTTTGAGAGTATTTACAGTTGAACAGGAAAAAATAATTATTGGTTGAGCATGAAGAGGTGGAGAATTCTTTTTCAGTTAATTATTTTTTTGCCAAGACCTGCATAGTGAATTGCATTAATTCGGGGTTCCTTTAGACCGAATTTAAGGTAAAACACGGTTGGGTTGGGTGAGGGTGGTGTAATTAGGGCTTTTTCGAAAAAAAATCAAATTTTTTTTTTTGCTAGTTTATTCACAGTTCAATGGTACAAATTGTTGGTGGTGTGGATAGGGATTTTTTCATAGTTCACGTTACTTACTAACTTAGACCACCAATGTGAACTGAAATAAAACAGAAAACCTTTTTGCCTAAATTTCAGAAATAAAGTTGTCTTGGGGAGGGGATGAGGTACAAAAAATAACCTACAAAAAATATTTTATTTGCTAATTTAATCACAGTTGAACGGTAAATATTGTTGACAGTGTTGGGGTTATTTCATATGTTATTTACTTCTTTACACTAATAAAGTGAAGAAGAGTACCTTTTATCTTTATTTGGATTTTGTAAACCACCGAGATTTAACGAAAATAATACGAACGAAACAAGGGTAATGTTTCGTGTTATTTTCGGTTAGGATTAATTTACTCTTTTTCAAAACGCGGGAGGAGGGATTTTACAATTTGAGATGCCACGTATTTTTATAATAAAATTATTAAAGGGGTTCCAATTTTGGTTAATTTTATAATGGTTCTTTTGCATTAACTGGAACGACCAGTTAATACAACTGAACTAGTATAAAATTAACTATTTTCAGAGTAGTTTTGCAGTAACGAAGGCGGTGGGAGGACGCTTGTGAAATCTTTTGATAGTATTCTTTTATCAAAAGTTGTGCTAAATTCGACATAAAAAATGTGTAATTTGCCGACGATCCCTTATTTGTGGACGCACCTGCTAGCATCTCATCCCTGCAATGATGAACAATACTAATTTTGTTGTGGGCACTTACATTTGCACATACTTCATGCTAGCTTGTTTTATTTAAAAAAAATTCGTTTAGGTCAAGCTTATTCATATGCTACTCCACATTAGGATTTAAAATGCACATTAAAAAAAACATCTTTCACGAAATTTAAATTTATTAAGAGACTTGACATGAGTACTAGCAGGCATTCAATTTTACTTTTGTGGTCAGCAACAGTTGTCAGCTGCTAATTAACAGTAATAAGGTACAGTTACACACGTGGGCTGTAATAATCCTAACTGCCCTTGTAATTTTAATGATGTGCCCATTTCCGAAGTATCTTGCATGCGTCTGTGACCTATGGATGATTGTGGATTGGTCCTTTTTATTTACTCAACACATCAAAAGGATTTCGCCTAAGGCTTGAGCAATTTTTTTTAGAAGAAAGAACCGCCGCCTTTAATGAACCGCAAGGGATCTTTGACTGGGATAAATCTTTTTCTCCATATTTTGGACGTGATCCCATTTTTGGTGAACTTGCGTATAAAAGATGCGCGTATTAAATATTGAACACGGTAAACGAAGATGGGGAAAATACATTTGTTTTAGCTGTGGTCAGAGGCTTTGTTTATTAAATCTCCTTCTCTTAAGTGGTTCAGGCAAAGAGGCAATATTTAAATTTATTTTCATTTTCACAATTTTAGTTGCTTTTTTGCAGGACCTGAAAAAAAATTTTTTTTTAGCCCTTGGCAGTCTTCAAATACCAACAAAACCTCTTATAAGCTAAATGCTTTGAACCCGCACTACAATGCAGTAACACATTCGTTTGGTTTTCTCAATAGCTCGTTTTGGAACATTGCGCCTAAAGATTCAAGCTGTCAAAAGTGGCAAAAATCCCGGAGTTCTCAATTTTAAAAATAGGCTTGACTTGTACGTGATGACATCAGAATAAGTTATTATGAATAGTTTGATCACCTACCAGTGTATTAAATCTGCAATTCCTTTGATGCCTTTGGATATTTTTTTCTCATCTGCTTGACAGTGGTATTTTGGTTTGAGTTATATATGTTTATTGTGAATAAAAGGGTTAAAGGGTTTAACGAGCGTTAACCACTCCTGGTCATCTGCCCGAAGCCCTAAGGCCCTATGTCTGCAACAGCTAGATCTCGCAGCTATTCTTGCTATTAACAATCTTGCTATTACCAATGTAGTTCTGTTTACTCTTTTCACTAGAATAACAATTATGCATACGTATGATTTCATTGTTGATAATATTATGAAAATTGTCGAAGTTTATACATTCAAATCCTTAATAGGATGCTGAAAACGTATGTGCCTATAAATACATAAATATTCAAAAAATGTATTTTGGCTAAACAGTTCTCTGCTGGTGAGGTACTTTAAAGGCACCAGTAGTTCTCTGCTACTTTAAATGGGGTTGCCCTTTAAAGGGGGTTGAAAACCATGATAATTCCATGAACATTTCATGAGAATCATGGTATCACCATGGCAGCATCCATGATTGTCATCGAGAGAATTTTAAGGAAGTCATCGAAAAGTCATGGTTGCTCACCATGATAACGTTATGATTGTCACCAAAGTCATGACCCTCGTCATGGTGTTTTAAAGGTTTCGTAGTAGTCTTGAGGTATCCATGACCACCAGTCAATGTCTCCATGTCGCAACGTCATGAGATTTTAACGAGATTTTAATTTGAATTTTTTCTAATGATTTATTTTATTTGTTTATTTTTTTAATAACCTTTTGAACAAAGTCAATCTTTAATATAGCCGCGATTTGCGCTTTTGATGCATTTCATAGAATCAAAAGCGCAAATCGGCAAGGCGGTCCGTCCCAATATATATAAAAACCTTTTGACCAAAGTTCTTAAAAGCGGGTAGCCACCAAATGAAAATATGAAGAAAATAGCGCCAATTTGTGCTATGCAGTCTCATCTGCTGTTACTTGCAGCAGGCGAAAAATCACACAAAAACATTCTTGTAACAAAAGAAACAAACTACATACTTCCTTAAACAGTGAGCAAAAATTTTGTACGTCCTCGTGCACTTCGGAGTAGTGAACGATAGATGGCGTCACTAGAATTTATTTATATTTCGTGCCAAAGGCAACCCCTTTAAAGTAGCACTATCACCAATTGAAAGTAGGAAAAATCCGGCAACATCTAGTGCTATCTAGTACTATTTAGCACCTTGCACCAAACGAAGGAATGCACAACGGCATTTCTTTTAACGAAACAAGCCACGACCTCCTTAATTATTGAGTGAAAATTTGGTATGTGCTCGTGCGCCTGGGAGGAAGCCGTAAAGATTAAAAATATCACTGCCACTAGATGGCGCCATGGTATTTTCGGTCGCTTTTCAATGGATGATGGTGCCACTTTAAAATCAAAGACTTTGTTCAGAAGGTGGTTATTTTTTTTAATCACGCATTCTGCCCAGTGTCCTATCTGGCGTATTTATTTCTTTAAACTGTATATTTTCAGATGCTTTTTACAATATTTCCTTTTGTTTTGCACCCTTCTCAAAAAGCCTTCACATCTCGTGTTTCCATTTTACGACTGAAACCTCCTTCTGTGTAATCTTTACTGTTTCAACTGAAAACAGTGACTTCCGTCATGATTTTTTACAAGTGACGTTATAACTGGCATCTCGATACACAGTGGTGTTACCATCGCTTCGTTCGTAAGTCTATTAAAAATTCAAAACGACTTCCGTGAATGATTTTTGTTTGGTTATGGTGTACGTCTTTGTTGGAGATTTTACTGTATTTTGTAGTATTTCCAACTGACCGAAGAAGTAAGGAGCATTGTTTGCTGGCTTTTAAGCCAAGTGCCCATCACGTCTTAGCCGATCATACTGAGAATGTGGCGAAGGCCACCTTAGGCCTAATCGCTAGTACGTCGTTCCTTAATGACTGCATTTATGCAATGCCTCCGAGATCCGAAATTGTGCCTCCGAAGGTAGGAACGAATCAGGGGCATACCAAAGCAACTTTTAAGGGGGGTGGTGATGGTTCATTTTGCAGACAATATTAATGCACAAATGATGATGCTTTTGGACCCAATAGAACTTGTTCCCCCTTCCCATTCCCGGGTGCTTACGTTGTTAGCAGATAAATCAGGAAAACTACAACCCAAAGAAGAAGAAAAAACAAAGCCCTAAAATAATCAGTGAAAAAAGGGCACTAAGTCCATCTAATTAAGGTTGCCACATGATATTTTGGGTAAAAAATGAAGAAACCAAACATAAAAGCGTTTGAGACAGGGGATCCGAGGGTTTGTGTGCCCTCTCCATTCAGGCAGGGAGGGGGGGGGGCTAGGGCAGTGCTGCGAGCTCTCACAGTGATCTGGTGCGAAGCCTGGGAAGCTAATGCATTTTAACTTATTTTGGAGCCATTTCTGTCTTTTCCTATGTAAACCTGGACTTGACAATTCAAATAACGAAATATTTTTTTAAATGAGCATCCTCAAAAACCGAAGGGGGTTTTCGTGCAACTCTAGGATACGTCACATCGTGATTCCATAGACACAATTTGAAAAAAAAAAAAAAGAAAAACGAAAGAAGCCAAAAAGGTTTTAAACGAGCGATCCGTAAAATTGACCTTTCAAAATTTGTACGACGCACCTACTAAAAACTTAAAAACTAAGATATTAGCATTTTTTAAGGCGTCCATTACCGTGATATCCTGAGGCAAGGAAAATGAAAGAAGAATAGTGTATTTAAAAAATTTTTTTAAGTGTTGACAAACCCCAATCTGGGTGTTTAGTTTTTAGTATTCACCGAGCATATCTTGCAATATTTTAGCAATGTTTTTACTTTTTAATTGTTCAGCTTCTTTTTGGGCCTTTTAACACTTTTCTCATCCTTCCCATGTCCTGTACATTTGGCGATGCCATCGGGGGCCTTTGAGTCCCTGGCAGGTCTAACCTTGGTGGTAAGGCATTCGTGGCCCGACTAACCTCTTACCATCATTATTGCTTGGCCATATATTGTACACCGTACTAACATTTAATTGTGACACCCCGGTCCTTGCCCTCCTGTCCTCCTGTCCTCCTGTCCTCCTGTCCGTTGTTTTTCAATTTTTGCAGGAGGTACAGATGTATGACAAGATTTAAATTAGGGGTTTGAATAACATCTCTGTAATGTGTGGTGCAGTGGCAACCCGGACCACTGCACTGTGACTGAGGTTGGCGCTAATGACCAAGTTGTCGACGCGCCATTAAGCCTCAATCCCCCCCCCCCCCCCGGTCCTTGCCAAACATGTTGCTGTCGCAACAAATATTATTCTTATTATTTTTATTATTATTATTATTACTAAAACGATGATCATTGGGACGGTGTAAGTGGGCAATCCCTTACGTCACCACACCCATTAGCGGGTGAAATTGCTATTATTATTATTATTATAAAAAGTTCGAAAAACCGTTTTTGTCGAAAGTTCTTTTAAAAAAGTATAAAAAAAGCACATGTGGCAGCCCTACATCTAATACGACGTAGCCAGTGCCTTTTTTTAAAGTTGCTGTAGCACTAGCTAATTCAAACTAAAGGCCTAACTAGATTACCAGCTCATGGCAGCAGGATGATGTACGAACAACTCAGAATCTGGCGTTATAAGCAACCCAATAGCAATCCTAACCACGGTGGCGTGTACAGACTAGGATGGGCCCTTGCCACAGTACAACAGGTCGGCCCGTGCGCGAGGGACATTGATTATAGTGCAACCCTGGGGGAAGGAGGCAGCAGAAGTTAAGACATTCTTTGGAAATCCACATTAAAATTATGCAAAATGTGGAACTTTGGACCGAATTTATTAAGAAATGGTTTTAAGACTTGGCTTTTTAACTTTGCTTGTACTTGATCGGTTGGCCGGGGGGGGGGGGTGGGGGCTTAATGGCGCGTCGACAACTTGGTCATTAGCGCCAACCTCAGTCACAGTGCAGTGGTCCGGGTTGCCACTGCACCACACATTACAGAGATGTTATTCAAACCCTTAATCTAAATCTTGTCATACATTTGTACCTCCTGCAAAAATTGAAAAACACCGGACAGGAGGACAGACTTATCGCCCAACTGACGCGTAATGTCATGCGGAAGATGGAACCGACGACGAACACCATCAAGATGGCGACAATCAACAAGTAAGTGCCGGACCGTAAGTGGCCGTCGACACCAAGAACATTCAGGAGGGTCAACCCCCCGCAAAAGGAAACAGTGAGTAAGTCGGGTGTGACCAATTCGCAAACGGGCCAACACAACCTCCTCACGGCGACTGCAGCGACACGCCGAGTGCCACTCCTCGACAGTGCCTTTAATGGCCTGTAACTTATTACCGTCCTGTCTGTCCCACAAGATTTGCCAAAAAGCGTGTAACCTCAGACGCAGAGTTGGAAAGGCATCTGAGGGAACGAGGCTGAGATCCCTACCGAGAGGGCCAGAAAGGGCCCCTTTCGCAGCAGAATCAGCTTGTTCATTCCCTGCTATCCCAACATGGCCCGGGATCCAGCAGAAAAGCACGGTTTTCCGCTGGCCAGGTAAGCGGGAAAGCAAAGCTTGGACACGTTGTGTCAAGGGGTTCCGAGGATTGTAATTCACCAAGGACTCCAGGGCACTCATGGAATCACTAAAGACAATGAAATGCGTGCCCTGAAGGTCAAGGATCCATTCCACCGCCAAACCAAGAGCCAAAAGCTCTGCAGAGAACACAGAATATCCTGATGGAAGGCGATGGGCAACCGTTACACCCTTACACACACAAGCACACGCCACGCCAACGTCGGACTTCGACCCATCAGTAAACAGACGCTGATAACCGGCGTACTGAGAACTCAGCCGCCGGAACTCCTGTAAGTACCTTGCTGGTAGAGTGGAACCCTTCGGGAGGGACGCCAGAGCAAAAATGAAACTGCTACCTGGGACAAGCCAAGGGGCAACTGGCATTCTCCCAAGCCTCAAGACGCAGGGCATTTCAAAGGCTATCTCCTGACAGGACTGCTGGAGCCTATCGCAGAAATCACCCTTACCCACCCTGCGTCTACCGACTCGCAAGTCTGGCCCAAAAACCACGGACCAAGCAGGACTGGATTGCACAGCACGCAAACGCACAGCATACTGAATGGCAAGCTGTCGCCGACGAATGGCCAAAGGTGGCTCCGAGGCCTCAGCATAGAGGCTGACCACTGGAGAAGTTCGAAAAGCCCCAGTCGCCACACGCAGGCCACTGTGATGCACAGTGTCCAACATCCGGAGAGTGGAGTCACTAGCCGAATCATAGACCATACACGCATAATCAAGTTTGCTGCGGACAAGGCCTCGGTAGAGGCGCAACATGGCAGCGCGATCGGCACCCCACGAAGTGCCCGACAGGACCCGCAAGATGTTAAGCGCCCGCAAAGCCTTGACTTTAAGCTGACGTAAGTGTGGAAGCCAAGACAACCTGGAATCGAACACCAGACCCAGGAAACGTGCCTGTGGGACAACAGGAATTTGTGCCTGTCCCAAGTACAGATAAGTATCCGGGTGCAGTGTTCGTTGGCGGCAAAAGTGGATGCACACAGTCTTGTCCGGAGAAAACCGGAAACCAATACTTACCGCCCAGGTCTGGACTTTGTTAATTGCCAGCTGTAGCTGCCGCTCGCAGGTCTGCATGCGAGCTGCCCGAAAGCGCAGGCCGAAGTCATCGACAAACAATGACTGGGGAACAGCA
>JAHWFP010213655.1:17152-75823 GCA_023313725.1 Lithobius niger
GGCACGGCAGCAACCGGGTCTGAAGGACCCAAAAGACCCTGCAAAGATGGATGTTGCTGGGTCAACAAAGTAACAAGCATGCCCACCGTCCTCGTCAAAGACCTGAGCTCAGCGCACAAATCCGCCAAATCAGCAGACTCATTAACTGGGCCAGGCAATGACGCACTGCACACCTGGGCAAAAGAACGTGTTAGCGTCGGCGCCGATAGTTTGGCTTTCTTCCGGGCCTCTGAGTAGGAAAGCCCGTCCTTAACCTTCAATTCCTGAACACGATGTTCCTCAACATAAACATGGCAGTCCCGTGAAGAGGCCTGGTGCTGACCACCGCAGTTGACGCAGCGCGCCGGGGCAGCGCAATCAGTGCCTTCATGGGCTGCCTGAGCACAGCTAACACAGGTTGGCTTAGCCTTACACGAACCACTGGTATGACCAAAGCGTTGACAGCGGTAACACCGCATTGGGTTCGGGACATAACATCTGACCTTCAACCGCAGGTAACCGGCAGTAATGTGCTGCGGTGCAACCGGCGAATCAAAGGTCAGGAAAAAGGTGTCAGTTGGCTGGGCACCATTCTCTCCTTTCCGCGTCAAACGCCTAATGGCCGTAACGCCTTGTGACTTCAGTTCGTCCAGGATGACATCATCACTCAAATCAAAGCACGTCACGACCCCCTTACTGCTATTTAAGGTACGATGCGGCTCCACACACACCGGGCATAACCCCAGCGCACTCGCCGTCAAAATCCTCTTTGCCTGAGCATCGTCCGCAACCTCCACAAGGTATCCCCCAGCACGGAGCCGAGAGACACTCTTCGGATCTGAACCACAGATCCCCTTTAGCGCTTTGTGGACAGCGAAAGGACCGAGTTGTGTAACATCTCGGCCCTCACCTGTCACCACCAGGAACTTCGGGACTTGGTCCCGACTCTTACGAACGTCTGGTAACTGGGCACTAGGCCCAACCATCTCAGGTTCCCTCCTCTGGCGCTTGCTAGTGCGGCGAGGAGGGGAAGAATTTTGGGGGGAAGAAGATTTTATGGGGGAGGGGAGGGAAGAAGTTGCCATAGAGAGCAAAAAAGAAGTCGCGGCGGTGCGCTCCCCAGAAAAGAAAGCCCCGAGCGGCACTCGGGTGATGCAGGGCCGGAAGCCGCATATCCAGGGCCCTGTACCAGGAAGCTAACACCGCCGTCTATCTCGGTGAGGTGGCAGCCTAAGCATGCCGAGAGGCGAGGCCACCAAGGAAGCCGTACACACCACCTCCCTCGATAACCCAAACAGTTCGGGTCCGTGATGCAGATGGATACAGCACAAGCCGCCTCCCCACATCGACAGGACCCGAAAGGTCATAGCCGATTGACCTTAGGCCGGCTCGCCCAGGCCACCCGTCCTCCGGAATAAGGAGCCAAAGCCCGAAAGCCAGGATCTCCGCCTCCACGGATTACTAGGTTGCAGCACACGTCCAACATGCTGGGGGATGAGGATGCAAAGCCCAGTGGCCAGAATGGGCAAATCGGAATCAAACCCAAAAGGGGATTCAAACCGCCAAACATCCTCTAAGCAGCCACCCCGGGCCCGGTTTGTCTGGATGTCCCTTCACCTCTTTATGACTAGTGCTCGCGACGGGTGTTAAACCTGCCCGCCATACGCACCGTAGGCGCACTTGCACACCGTAGTGTTGAGGTTGCTAGTGTTAAAGACGGACCAAAAAACCCTCCGCCATGCAGACCCTTGGCACACTAGCAGACCGTGATCTTGGGTTCCCTTTTAGTCGCCTTCTACGACACGCAGGGGTACGGTGGGCTTATTCTACCCCCAGCCCACAGGGGGCGGTGGGCCGGGGCATCTGCCAGTCTGACTCTATGGTGTACACGCCACTGACCAACCACCACTTAAATGCAGCAATTTTGAGTTTGCAGACACGTAATCCAGTCCACAACGTAAAGGCACGAGGACAAAGTCACGCGCAATCTGCAGCAAAAAAATAAGCAACAAGTGTTGTGCATGACGGCATCTGACATACACAGTAAAACAGGAAATTTTTCTGCCATTTTCGAATGTGAAAGACAGTGTGGGCATATTAAACGACAACGCAACTTTTTATGCATTTCGTCTTGCAAGACTTTGGAAGACATCCAGCATTTTATATCTATGAGCCACTCGATTTACTGACAGGCTTGTCCTCCCCTCACCCCGTCCGTCGGTAATCGGTATGGCCCTGGAGCGAATACAGTATTGTTATTCTTTTTGTTTTTTTTGTTGTATTTTTTTGTTTGGGTTGGTAATTTTATCGGGTTGAAGCTCCGTAATAAATCAATTCAAATTCGAATTCTGGACCAACAATCTACTAGGTTAAATACAATATTAAAATATTTATACATACAGCAACGTAGTAATAAACCTAGTTCCTTGATTGCACTATTTGAAAATTTAAATAAATGAAGATGCAAACCTATTTACGTTGCGTTTTGGACTTAGAGGCTTGCATCTGTATTTATTTAACTCTTGTTGAGCCGTCGGCTTTCCGTCCTTAGTTCATGGGCCAGAGCAAATGTCGGTACCACCCAAGGTGGAAAAAACTTCAATAATGCCTTTTCATTTGTAACACCAACAGAAGCTTAACCATTATAACCTTTTATAATGGGCAGCTGTTTCATTTTTTGGCAGGGTACCTGTTTTTGCACCTATTGCAGTTATGCGCATTCCACTGAACATTACAATATAGTCAGGAAATTTAGGGCTACTGTTCACAATTTGCCAACTTTGATTTATCACTTGGGTATTGTTGTTAACATCGCAAGAAATAGTTTTCCAATAGTGTTGCCACCTTGGCAATGCGCATATAATTTATTAGGCATTAAAGATGGCGGTCAAAATGGCACCCAATTTTGCCATTTTGCCGATTATGCAAGAACAGTTAGTGATACTCAAAAACGGTTGAAATAAAAGTTGTTTGCAATAATGTAACGTACAATGTCTTTCAAATACATTTTTTCGTATCGCTTATGGTTTTTGAGAAAAATGGATTTTCGGCCATTTTCGGACTTTTTGGGCTAATTTAATGCTAACAGACGTCTCAATTTGTCAACATACAACTTTCAACCGCTGCTGCATCGTTTCTAATTCAGGTGGACGGCTCAGATTAAACTCATTCGAAAGGTTTGAGTGTCTGATTTTCAACAAGTATCGTTGAAAGGGACTACGACTGTTAGAAACCGAGCTACGCCCGTATTACCAGGGGCTGGTATTACAGTCACGGTTGGATTTTTCGCTCATTTTCAACCTTTAACTTCTGTTGTGACGTGTGTAATTTAGGCAGATAACTCCAATTAGACTCATTCGAAAGGTGGGAGTGTCTGCTCTGTAACAATGGTCGTTGAAAGGGGCTGCGACGGTTAAGAACCGAGCTACACCCGTTTTACTAGGGGCTGGTATCACAGTCACCGTTGGAATTGAAAGCCAAGTGTGTCCAGTCATTTTGTTTTTATGCTTTTGAACGTGTGGCTTCATACATCCACTCTACATAGATCCGTTTTTTATTAGGTTCTGACACCGAAGCTGCGGTTGGAACGGTTCTCTTTTTGCTGGAGTGGGAAGGAAAGGACAAGATAACACCTAGAATGTATTGTTTGAAGGACAGTTGACTTGTTTATGTGTGGAAATGAATGAAATTGAGTTTATAATTGCAATATGTGTTACTTAATACAACTAACATCGTTATAATGGTCTCACACACTTTCGTTAGTCGTTTGGCCTTGTGTTTTAATGTGTCTGAACATGTTAAGTTGTATGGATTTGTTTTGAAACCGAAACCGACGTCATTTATTGGTGGCGTCCATTTTTTGACATTCTCTTGTGCTATTTTTATCTGTTTAGTGCCCTATTGTGTTTATCTTTATCCACGTGTTGTAAAGTGTCTAGACACGTACTGACACCATTTTGAGGCGAAACTGCGAAACTGACACCATTTTGAGGCCTGATCAGTCTTAAGCATTCTGTTGTCCTATTTCACTAGATGAATGATGGTAGAATGAAAACACACGTTTTATGTTGTTTGATCACACTGAAACCGAAACTGACACCATTTTCAGTCCCTAAGTCTTTGAGATTCTGTTGTGCTATTCCATTAGATATATGTTGGTAGAATGGAAGCACACGTTTTATGGGTAATATGGCTTGCTTAACAGACCCAACACCTTTAGTCAGTCCTCATGCACTGTTGTCAGTCTGTGACCTTCGCCCTTTCGTTGTAACGTTTCTACACATGTCCAAGACCTAAACTGACGACATTTTAGTTCCCAGTCTTTGCTATTCTTTTGTAGTGTTATTCTACTAGCTGTGTGGTTGTAGAGTAGAATGGAACGACACGTTTTATGTTGTTTTGGTCAATCCGAAACCGAAACTGATACCATCCTATGGGCGCCGCCATCTTGGGTTGTGACGTCACTTCCGGTTTACCGTTCTAGGCCATTTGCCCTGGTATGGTCACCTGTGACGTCTCTTCCGTTTTACCCACGTACACTTTCCCACTACACTTTTCAAAGTGATGGGGGGGACGCAAGGTTCAGTGGCGATGATTTTAGACGTGATGGTTTTAGATGCCACTGAAAAAGCATTACAAAAGATAAAGAGTGGAGTCAACCAGGGAGTCGAACCAAAACCAGGTCGTAACTTTAAACTGTTAAAAACTGGAAAAAAAATGACTGCGCTGGAACCGGAACTGAAATTTAAATTGGCATATTGTAGCTTACTCAGGACTGAAGTAAAAAAAATGGTTTATTTTGTGCTTCAATCGTCTTTTGATTCTAGAACAATGAAACATCTTGTTGTTGTTGTTAGGACGTTATGTCTGTGAATCCTAGCAACCATTCTACTGAATAGATTATTTCATTTTTTTTAAAGATGGTAGGTATTCTCCCGTTTTAAGGCCCATGAATTAAGAAATTTTTCAGAAAGAACAGCTGGAAAAAAGTTATAGCCAAAACAAAACAACTAATGTTTACATTGCAGTTGACGTTGAAATGTTACGATACTAAGCTCACAGTTAACAACAATTTCGGTTCCTGTGCTATCATTGCTATCGTGTAAACCATGCCTAGTCTTAGAAAAATCTGTTGTTATTGTTTTCTAATCGTTGACCATATAGGAGGTATATGATCAAATCGTGTTTCCAGCTAAGAGCTTTCAGCTTGAAACAATATAACGACAGGTCCATAATTTCTAAGCCACTCAACCTCGAAATTGGCAGCCCAATATGATGTAAAGACGTGGTTATTTCGCAGAAGCTACATTTAAGAACGTAGGTGAACTGAATCAATGAACGCCGTTTCAATAGCTGCAGCTCGAGTACAATGTTATTGCATGCTTAGCTCTTTGTAAACCTATTTAGTACTTTGGTAAATGAACAAGAATTGATTGAAAAACAATTTTTACTACTCCAGTTTTTAAGAAGATTATTAAGATGATTTTTCATTGTTTTGCTAGCAGCTGCTTTTTTATGATGAGTTGGTTAACATAAAAGTCAATTAACGTAATTAATTAAAAGTTCTTAATTAAAATTCTGACTATGTGCTTCGTTAAGTATGCTTGCTTCCATTATAGTTAATGCTGCCGCAGTTTTGTCACTTTTATGTTATTACACCAAAATACCGGTAAATGTTACACACACGACATAATGCACTCCCATTTTTCGTTAAAGATTAGATCCAAAAACTATTACCGATTTTGCTATAAGTTCTTTAAATGCACGACTAATATTTCAGTGTTAATCCTGTAAATAACTGAGAATAACTTAATGCAGAGTTAACTACTCCATAATGGCTCCTATTTATTGTTAAAGTTCAGATCGAATCATTATTATTTATTTCACTCTCAGCTGCTTCTAGCAGATCAACTGCAAAATGAACATAAAGGTGTTTGCTTCGTTTATACCAGCTTAAATTAAATTTAAAAAAAAACTGATATTAATGCAAAAAAATGCTCACATGTAAACTGCAGAATGTAAGGCTGCCATAAAATATCCTTAAAATCAGTGAAACAAGAAAAACTCACGTAGCATATTCTACATGGTAATGTAGTCTAACATTCGTCTATCAAAAGCAATAATTATCAAATTACATCACAATTTACATCTGAAAATAGAAATAGGTGAATAACAAGGCACCAATTAAAGCTGAACATTGATGGCATCTATCCAAACGCTACCCCAAATAATTAAAATACATAGAAATGAGGTCGCAGCAACACTTAAACATGTTGAGCAGAACACGAATTGACCAGATAGCACATTACAGATATTGTCGATTCTCTCACTGAAGAAACGGTGGCGGATGTCGAGAAAAGAACCTGCAATCGAAGTTCCTGTCCTCTGGTACGTTTAATAAAGGGGAGAAAAGGCGTTAGGATAAACACAGAGAAAACTGTGCGAAATCTGAAAAATATAATGGCGTCACCGAAGAACTACCTGGTCAGCCCAATATTTGCTGATTTTATTTAACAGAGCACTGTTAATCAATTTAATTTTAATAGAACACTGCCTAATTATTGAATTTATTTTGGACAGTCATATAAACCAATACATAGTTTTACTTGTTGTATTTCTTTACATTATGACGAATTTGTCACCCTCTGCAGCAAGTATTTTAAGGCAACGTTACATCCTGCTCTATCTGCTTTAGTGTTTTTTTTAACAATAATCTGTTACAGTGTTTTGCAGTAGGTGAAACGTCCATTTTTTAGGCACGCAGTTTCAATTTACTGAGAAATTTGTATAACATTTGGCTCGAAATATCATGTTTGCCTGTCAGTGAATTAAAGCTGTTTTTAAATCTATTCTGAACCGGTTAAACTGGTTTGAAACGAATCACCATTCCTATTTTCTCAGAATGCCAGTACTGAACTGGAACACTATCCTTATCTAAATCGTAACCAAAACCGTAACCCATTTTTTTTCGGTTCGACTACCTGTAGTAAACACAAAAATAGTTATAATTTGTGCACTTTTTTCCGAAATACGATAACTGCTTGAATATACTAAAGCGATATATCCGAACATGAGCTTCACCCTTGAAATTGAAAAAGGACCAACTGATATTTAAATATGGCCGTACAGGTTGATGAAAGCAGCAACTAGAACCATATTTTATGAGAACTATAATGTGATTATATGAAGATGTTACCCTTTTATAGTGATCATCACCTTTATGGGACGTTCAAACGAGGTTCTACTGAATAAGGAACTACAGACCCTGGAATGTATATTTATGGTAGGGGATACCAGAAACATTTGGTTACAAAGTGTTCTGCGCAACAATTCTGACCTCGTGTCTGTATTTATAAGTTGTACTGCAAACAGTGCACAGCCAGTCGTAGAGAAGAAATGGGGAAAAAATTAGAATCCAGCATTTATCCTCAGGATCTTGTCGGGAGAGTATACTGACTCGAAACATTATCCACTTCTAGAACATTGTCCAAAAATAAACATGAAGTTAAGCTGAAAACAAAATTTGGGATGTTGCAAGAATAAAACTAAATAAAAAGATTGTTAGAACATTTCTGTATATCTCGATACAGTAGTTATGCAAATACGTTGAAAGTTTAGGCTACTTATCAAATTTTTCATTACGTGTATGAAATTGAAATAACTAAAAATTGTTAAATTCAACTATAATAGAGGTCTGTAGTTAAAAAAAGTGTATTCATCAACTGTGTAAAATTCCTCCCGAAATTAATGAAACGTTGTGGAATTGAAAAAAAATGTAACAATTTTATCTTTTATTTTTATCGTAAATAACTTGGCTAAAAATGTATCCGAATTTTATTAGCTGTGTTGTCTCCCGAATCTAAATAACTAATTTAGAATGAATGAAACAATGAATGTTTTTAATGTATATTTTGTTGTTTCATGTTGATCGAGGAAAGCCTGGTAATCATTTATTATTGTCTGTGATCAATGACAGGACAGCTTCACACGCTTCCTCTGGGATTGGCTCAAATTAGTGTTCAGCATACGGGTCAATAATTTGCTCTCTGGAAATGCTGTGAATTACAGGTTGTCAGTTTATGTGTACCAGCATCGATACAAGTGGTGCCCTGGGGCGTGGTTCTCATGACCACAGAAACGAATAAACGAAAATAAAAACATAGGCACATGTGGCAATCCGCTATTAGGTCCAAAATACTCTCACCCAGAATTGAATATTGGATCCAGGAGAGTGTTCCCTATTTTTACTATTCTGAAACAAAAATAAAAAAAATTAAAGTCTTAGAAGAATTTTACGTTGGGTGTTTTTAGGGCTGCCAGCTACATTCAGAACAGGTAAGTGTATTGATCCTACCATGTTCTAGAACACGTGACATTTAACAAGCTTCTGCGTTTATCGTACGAGCCAGGATGAAATATTAATAGCATACCGATAGCCGACTGACTTGTTAAAATTTTAGTAGGCACAATGGCATATAGATTTTAACTTTCTGACAACAAGGAGACTCATGAGAAAGTGGCATATTCAGAGTAATAGTGCCGACATTTAGCAGGTAAGTCATTGAGGCAATATGGGCCTACTTGTTTTCAGAATTAGAGTGTTTTCAATACTTGGAGATATTTCAGTTTAGATGATGTTGGTCGCACAATCACGAATGCTTAGTCTACATTCCACAATTTATCACTTTCAATTAGCAATGCTGCATTTACATACACTATTAAGTCCCTCTGCTTTTGCTAATCCTGTTGCAGCCCTTGGTAGCTGCAAGAGAAATAGCATACAACTGCTTTGACTACCTTATTGTCTTAATTGGGTCATTCTCGGCAGTTTTTACTAAAGCTATTTTTTTAGCAAGTTAGTGGCAATCCTGTTATTTCTTGGGTCAGCAATTTTGTGGTCCAATACTAATTTATCAGCTCCTTTGTTGTCATGAAATTAAACTGGATGGCTGGCACTCAATTTCACGTTTTTCATCACCTTGACACATGTTACCCTGTAGTATAGTTGCTTGTACTTTGCACGATTTCACCATACCTGACAATGGTGAACCATGCAATTGTGTTAACCTCGACACCTAAAGAACTTCATTTAAGGGTAACAACTGACATAACAATGTAAGTAATGTTTAAGGATATTACGGATCTCAGGAATAGTTTATTATAATTCTGAATTTTTACATCTGCCTGATCTCGGTTTAAAGCATTTCCCACTGGTACCAACAAATACAGCTACTGTTGATGCTAAACACTTTACTGAAAAAAAAAATAAGTTTACTTTTTCGGAAAGAAAAATATTTAAAACATAGAAGACATTATAAAATCCATTCCCTACTACTTAACGGCAATTTTTTGTAGGAGATTGTTACAAAGCAAATGTACTGAGTATTACGATTGTTACACTAATTGTAAGTTCATGCTTCAAAATTTAAGGAAATATAACCCCATAGCCCTCATAACCATCTGTTATGAGGGGGATATGACGATATGATATGTAGGAAACTAACTTTCGCAAAATTATTTTTCGCTTATTTCATTGAAACTAGTTGTTCCCCGCGTAACATACACCGGTTTAGCTGATTCCCGCTGATTCAACTCGGCTCTAATATTCAGCATTATTGAAGTAATAGTGTTTGTTTCTAATTGTTAGAGCGCATATCCGTTCTCAATGTCAGGGCCTCGCCCTTTTTTTTTTGGTACGTGGGAAGAATGAGCCCGCTCGCCCTCTTGCTGATTATTGAAGCTTTGCTTAATCCTGATCCCTAACAATCCTTTTAGCTCTGCTCCTAAGCGAAATAAATAGATAGATATTTTATGTAAATTATTTTAGCTAAATTATTTTTCTGAATTCTGGTTTTCAAGACATAGTTGATTAATGCACTATTTTTTTTATGGTCCTTACACCCCTAGATACTATGTACAGCTTACAAAAGTGAATTCATAAAAGAAAAACTATACAGTTGTTTTTTGGGGGAAGAGGGGCAATTGTTATGTAAATTCTTGGGGGGTTACGCCAAGTTTACGTAGGTGTTACAAGAAGGGCGGGGTGTCTGAATTGCAATAACAAAGCATTACATAATTTATAAAGACCTCCCTAATGGAGCAATAAATGCACACAATTCATTAAATAACTCCTGTCAAAGTGATGTAAAGTACGGTAATAAAACAGTTATAACATGGATTTTGCAAAAAAGGGCCGGAATAAGTGGAATCGTCCCCTCGGACGATTCCACAGCTCCTCGTACATCGCTTCACCAAAAGTATGCATTAAATTATTATACCAGCCCATTGTTGCAAAATCCATTCTATAACCATTACTTATAGCACTGCTACAACAATGGTAGAGTTGTATAATTCTGGTTATGTACTTAGGACACTCTTGGATTCCACGTTCACTAGTAACCTTTGATTTTTATATCCTAGATTCACCACACCCTTTCTCAATTACTAGTAAACCTGCAGAAGCAAGTGATTCATCCACACAATATATGGCAAGAAACTTTAGAAAAATAATTTGGAATGAACAATTTCGTAATGTAAGAGGAAGCCAATTAAAGAAGATTATTGAAATAATCGATCCAAAAGAACATTCGGTGGATTGTACAATAACAGGTCTTTTGCGATGGGTCAAACTAAATAATGGTGGTGAAAATGTAAATGAAAATTTTGTTGAAATTGTATCAAATCTTGATCTCAGTTGCGTTTCCACAGATTTTCTAAGAAATCTCTTGCGTAACCAACAAATCAGAAAGAAGCGTGATGCCCACAGATTGATTAATAGCGAAGCGACGGTTCACATGTTTTAAATTAAATGAATAAATGATAAAAAAGCCAATGAAGTGGATAAATCAACAATTTTATTCGACGTTTCAAGTCAGCTCAGAGTCATCATCAAGGGTACATGAAAGTTGATTATTTACAAAGGATAACTAGTCATTTAAAAAGAATAAAGAGAATAAAAAGAATCTCCATATTCACCAGGACAAAAAACTGTTTAGGACAACCGGGAAATCGTACAGAACCGAAATTCCAATGGTAAATTTTTTTTAAGTGAACAAGAAGGTACTGTGATGTGTGCTGATTGTAGGTATAGACCAAATTGGTTTAGTGTGGATGCTTTAGCCTTTCATATAGAAGTGCGTACTTCTCTGGTATCTAAATGTATAGATTTTGAACATTTTCTAGGCGTTCAACATTTTCTTAAAATTTTTTGGTGTGGAGGAGAATAAAGTTCTCCACGGGTGGAGAAGGGATGGAAATGCAAATAGTTTCCGCGATGATATCATACCACTAGGTTTCTGAAAATGTTCACCACATATCATTTATGTGGGAAATAGTATGCTCTTCACATTAGTCCTGTACATCATTGCCATAAAGTTAATGGCATAGGACGAAAACCCTCAACCGGAAGTCACTTTTGACTCTACTTTCAAGAGGGTGGCCAAAGTTCAACTCGGAATGTTGGGGAGTTTAATACGCTGGTTAGTATGATGAATGGAGTTTATGTACCAGTTTTCAACTTAGGTAATGGGAATTGATTCATCTAAAAAAGCTAATTGGACTGTTCTGAAAGTTCAGATAATGATAACGTGTATACTAACGTGCATATCTAGACACACTGCCCTGACAACTATAAATAACATCACCAAAGAAATTGTGTAAAATCGATATCGTACTAAAAACCAAAATTGGTAAAAGGAACCGCCAAATTCAAGATGGTTCGACCCTTCAAAGGAGTGATACCAACACACCAAAACATTCACCAAGTTAATCGCACCAAGTAATATTTCGAAGGTTAAATGAAAACTTGAACATTGCTACCTGAAGTAGCAATTTATACTTTTTATTTAACCTTCGAACTATTACTCGGTGCAATTAACTTGTCGGATGTTTTAAATGCTGAACCATTCCGAACTTAGCAGTCCCTTTTACCTGTTTTGGTTTTTGGTGCGACACACAATGCACGTACCAGGTTTTATAAAAATAGACTTATGCAGTATATACTGCTTTAATGCATTGGCACCCGGAATAACTGTTGTAAACATACCAGTAGTACACAGCAGAGTAGTTCTGTTATTATTGTATAGGCTAATGTAGAAACGCCTAATAACCCTTAGCCATAAATCTAGTTAACAACCATAATGAAACTATACGCATGGTATGGAGGTTAATGAGTCTCAGCTATATTTCTTCGCCTCTGATCTTGAGAAGCACAGTCATGTAATTGTAATGCTCTAAATATACATGTTTGGCTGCATAAGCTCATTAAAAACATGAAATTCTATAAACTGCATGAAGGAATGTAAAGAAGAACTAAGTCAGACTGTTAGTTTAGACTTTATGGGAAAAAGCAGTGCGTCATTTCTCTGCAGTGCCCCTATGACTCCCTGGAAAATATTAGATCCTCAGATTGCTCATGACGCCAGTCTGGTGCGTAGTTGAAGAGCTGCCAATATAGTTTGTTCATTTAATACTAGTTCAGAAACAGAACAATATATTGCATTTGTTCATATTGTACTTATAATACCTATAATATAGTCATAAAACTAATATGATCATATATACTTTTACATTTATACTTATAATATTCATATGTACTTATATATCTACACAATTATACTTATGATACTTATATACTCACATACTTACTTAAATACTTAAAATACATATAATGCATACAACACTTCCTTTCATACAAGTGCACTAAAATGTTGGCCACTTTAAGTGCAAGTGCGTAATTGGCCTAAAAAGATACCCATGGTGTTTTTGTTTCCTATTTAACTAATGGCAAACTTTATTCTCCCACAATATGACTGGCGAATTTATTTGTCAGTGAACGCTACAAAACATTACCAGAATTCACATTTTCTGAACCTTGTCGTTTCCTGATTTATTGTTTTACTTTCAACGATATAAATAAGAATTCCATGTAAAATGCTTTAAATCTGATTTTCTTTCATTTATGTAACCGCATCACTGCATTTCGGGAATGGGTGATGCCCCTGATCTCTTGTGCAAGTTGTGTGGAAGAACTTCTTTTCAGGGGTCAGGATGGTCAATGGTTGGCAATCGACTCTCAGTTTTCGACTGAGCACTGAGCACTGCAAGAATTTCGAACTCCACTGCTATTGGTCAGAACTTAATCAGGCTTACATGTAGCCGTATGTGATTCGTCCATTTCGAAGAAAGTATTTAGTCAAAGGTGAAACAGTCAGTACACGCCCAGCCCAAGACGAATTTCGTAGTGTGAAATCACTGTAACTCATATTTTCCCTTCAAATGTGTGAAATTTCTTTATCTAAAACGTTTTTGTATAAATAGATATTTTTAACAAAACGTTGGAAACAAGTGGCATAATCTCTGACGGAATTAATGAATTGAATGAAAAGAATTAATTTTGCGTGGTCCATGAAATGACCACAGATGGCGCCACTCATTTTTCAAACTTTCGCAAAATTACACAAAGGAAAGCCAAGTGGGTCAGGTATATGTTAAATACATACAGATACAGACCGATTTTGGTTTCATTTTTTAAAACTTAAGTGGCAGACTGCCTTTTTGGCAAAAATGAACACTTGACTTTTAAGACCAAAGGCCAAAGCCCTTCTTCTTCAGTCTTGTCATATATGGCTGAGCAGCAGCGGTCGGGCCTTTGGTCTCAAAGGTTGAGGGTATAATTACCCACGCAGGTCGCAGATATTCTGTTTTAAGTCCAAAAGGCAACGGAAATAATATTGCCTTTGTATTTGTTTTCTTAAATATTAGCTTGCTTACACAGACTAAAATTAATAGTTTTCCAACAAACGAAAGGAAATGAGAAACTAATCTACAGTACCGATTTCTTATTTTTTAAGTTCGTGATTTGTCCAGGAATTGGCTTCGAAAAAGAGGGTGAACTTTCTGCCTAATTATACAATAGTTTAATGGCATATATTGGTGCAAATGTAAATACCTAAAGGAGTTACCATTGTCTTAATGTCTGCTTAATAGAGGACCGAATGAAATATGTGGCATTGTTATTTAGCTGCACTTGTTTTAATAGTTAAATAGGAAGTAATATAAAATTCCTGTACATACAATAATAATCCTGTATTGCCGCTATATAATTCAAATTCATTAATAATAAACATTTATTTCTTGAACTGTGTTAAACTTGTACTTTACCCACATGTGTATGTTTACCCACTGGATTCATTTAATGGTCATGATATTTTTTTTACACCTGATCCCATCTGGCATGAGAAAAAAAACGTTTAAAGTACATTGTTCTCTTCGTTCATACAAACAAAGCAAAGGTACTGAAGTTTTTTCATCCATGAGAAGAATCTTTAACTTGCTGAACTATTTGGTAAGGGAGCGCCTACAAATAATAAAAAAAAGCTTTATTATACATAGTAAAAAGTAAATTCAGTTTCAATCCGATTTCCGGACTAATCGACAGGCTGTGTGAGTGGGAATTAAACCCTCGACTTTTGAAACTAAATGCTGACTCTTTACCATTCAACTATATGGAGGTCAAAACGTAACCGCCATAGGCAGTACTTAACAAGCACACTAATACTTAGAAATAAATGTGTAAGCTGATACATACAGTACATATAAGAACATGTATGATTGTTAAATTCTGCCTAGGGCCGTTTCCATTTTGTTGTTTCAGGCCGGTTAAGCGGTCTTTTGTTTCAAAGATTGAGGTTTAAGTTCCGACTCAGGCAGTCTGATACTTAAATCCAAATTAGAATGAAAGTATTTTGCATTTTATTTATTAACCACTAATCGAGCTCATTCAACATACCTCACTGGATATGTAATGTGTGGTGCAGTGGCAACCCGGACCACTGCACTGTGACTGAGGTTGGCGCTAATGACGAAGCTGTCGACGCACCATTAAGCCTCATCTCCCCCCCTCATTCAACATTCCTTCCTTTTTTTATACATAATTATGTTGGAGGAAAATATAGAGAATGGCTAACGCCTAGGGTTATGTGCAATTACACCCATTAGATAGCGTTACACTATCATATGAATGTGCTGGGATTACGTCTGCATTCCAAAACCAACTCCAGGAGAAAATATGAACCAAAAAGTGTTAGACGAAGTTAATCTGCAGCCTAACTTGTCCCCTCCTTTTTGTGCAAGATAACTATTTATTTGGTACTGTTGGTGTAAATTAATAACATTTAGCAACAAGGTCACAAACTGAATGAAATGACGCCGTCTCTGATGGATGAGAAACTACTTGAAATTCGTTCTTTTTCATTCAGTTCTTAAATTAATCTAGCAGAGGTACTGTTGCAAAATTCTCTATAGATTGTGGTGTGCTTGGGGAAAATGGCCATGATATCCGAGTCCCATCCTACTCCAGCCTCGTTTATAGTATTTTCCTTTCTCAGCCCTTTAATTAGTGGCACGTGCTTCTTTTAATTGTAAATAGGTCTTTTTCTTGTCTTTTATTATAACCGGTAGTTTGTCAATTGCTTGTTTTTGTATGCAGCTTTGGAAAGGCCACAAAGTCATGATGGTCACAGATTAAAGCTATCTCATTACATGTTTGCCTGGAGCCCATTCATCATGTGATGATATACTAACTATTTCTGACACAGCCAAATCTTTCTCATTACAAGTTACACAACAGATAATTTCACCTTTTTGTTAATTCATATTTTTGTCCTGGTGCTTGTTTTGAAGAAGAGGACAAATTTTTCCTCCGAAATTATATTGTAGTTTAATGCCATTTAGTAGTGGAAATACATTACCCAGGAGGTTTGTCATTCTCTTGGGCAAATACGTAATAACTCTACTTGCTGCCTGGTCTTTTATTTGGCACCGGGATTTATCCTGCTCCGATACAATAAACTTATGATCTTTATTTAATGTTGGGTAATACTCTTGGCGTTAGAAACCAGTGCTCAATATATTGAACCAAAAGGCTACAATGAAGACTCCCCGTGCTGACAACAGTCACAACCAGGACTTTCTTAAGAAGATGAAATGTAGCTGCTACTAATGGAAAGGGAATACACACGAGGCAATGGATCAAATAATCTGGTATACAAACATACACAAGTCGCTATAAATTATATAGGCATAATGGAAGTCATTAGTCTCTTCTTCAGTTGCTTTTCCTGCCGGGGACGACAGGCGACTTTTTCTGTCGGATGTTGTCCCTCTCGCGTTTGACCTTTTGCCTTGTTGGCGAATGGACGGGAGGGTTGATCAGCCCGAAAGGGCTGGGTTAGGACGAAAAGATTGGAACAGAAACGAACAAAAATAAAATGAGACACGGAAATTAACTAAGATTCGGAAAGCTTTTATTGTGTTTGATTTAGACAACATGACCAGAACTGGAATCGCCGAACTCGGGATTGCAACTGAGGTATTCTTAACATCCCCCCACCCCATCTGATTAAAGACGGAAAAGCCATCTGACCTATCTCTTCAAGGCCAGAATACAGATGTAATATAAACCATTATACAAAAGTAAACTGAATGGAAGAAAATGGAGGGGTAGAAGTGTTAGGGGCGGCTCAAAGGAAGACGGGAGAAGCACGGAATGATGGGATCGTATAGGATGGGAAAAGCAAAGCCCCCAAAAACCCAGAAATTTAATAGTTGCAGTTAATAGTTTAATGCTATTGCATCATAGGTAAATGGTGGTTTGAAAACTTCGTCTTTACTAGGCACACACTAGGCTCAAAGTAAAGATTAAAGTTAGTCCAATCAGTATTGCGCAGTTAAATAATGCATGACCCGTTATGAATCTTGGGCAAAATCTAAAATGAAGAATGTTGTTTACTCCTTCCTTTGTGGAGGAAGGTCGAAAGCCTACATTGAAATTACGTAGTGTTTGAAGAAACACATATCTGGCCATACCTTGGACTCTAACCTTCTTTTTGATAGTATGCCTAGTTCGTACAACACTTGCATACTACGGACAATAAACCTAAGTTTGGCGAAGCAACCTTCTTTCATCATGAGAGTTTTTCTCATGTTCGTTTTAGTTTCACAATCGTGAAGAGTTTCATTAATAAAAACTATATTGTCAACCATCTTCTACCTACGTCTCAAGTTATGAAACGTTTAGCAAATCAATTAAACTATCCCTGCTACCTTCTTTCCAATACACTGTTTTTCGTTTTTTTTTCTGTCCTAAACTACTCCCTTCTCACTGTTCTTCTTTGTTGTTTATTTGAACAATCCCTAAAACAAGTCTATCACTCCCCCGACAACACCTTTTCTCCCTCTACTTTGCGCCATGCTTTGGCCCTGTGTATCGCTGCATGATGTTGTTTTCCGTGCCCAACAACTGGCACATAATTTTACTGTATTACTGCCAAGTAAACTGCGGTTAAATCGGAACTGCATTATGAAGAATGAGACAATTGGTGCTAATTTCGAAAACGCAATCGGTGTGTATGATGACAGTACGTTAGGCACGAACTTTAATTGATGTGTTTGGTCTGTTGAACTGGCGAGTGTCATCAGCTACTTTAGTGGTAAATTAACACAGTTGCAAACCTATTTTTATTGCCCTTTGGACTTAAATGTTAGGCTGCCTGAACCTGGTAAATAAATACAGCTGGCAACCAATTTCCATTACCTTTTAGACTTACATGTAAGCATGCCTAAGCCAGGTAAATAAATACAACTGGCTACTTGTTTCAATTACCGTTTGGACTTAAATGTTAGACTGCCTGAGCCAGGGAAATAAATACAGCTGGCACCCTTTTTCCATTACCCTTTGGACTTAAATGTCAGACTGTGTGAGCCTGGTAAATTAATACAGCTGGCAACCTATTTCCATTGCCCTTTGAACTTAAATGTTAGACTGCCTGAGCCTGGTAAATAAATACAACTGTCAACCTATTTCCATAACCCTCTGGAGGTAAATGTTAAACTGCCTGAGCGGTATTTGAACTCTCAAATTTTGAGACCAAAAGCCAAAGGCCTACCACAAAACAAAACTGACAGGGTCGTGTCAGTATAGCTTAACAGTAGGGCTTCAGTCTTGGTATCAAAGGTTTAAATTCCCACTCAGTCATTCTGATATTTAAGTTCAAAAGGCAACGGAAATAGGTTGGTATCTATATTTATTAGTCTGAAAATGTGCAGCAGCATTAGAACTGAATTATTACCTAATTTATTTATTCATCCTGGCCGTTTTTGAATACTGCAAACAATTAATTGCTAAAAAATTGCCACCCACATGATAATAGAAACTCATCTTTCATGAATTACTTTAACCGACGGATCCCCTAGTTTAGGATGGTGAGATGTCACAAGTTAGGTGAAATTGGCCTCTCGAGCCGATGTAACACATATCCGTGGAGGCGATTGAGCTCTAAACAACATTGCCAAGCATGAATGAGGTTCTCAACCCAGATACAGTTTGCTCTGCTGCTTAGATTAGTAACTGTGATGCCTTGGTACCATTAATACACTGTGTTGGACCTATAAATGACTAGCAGTCATGCCCAGCTTTGCCTAGGGTTTTGCTTTGCCCGTAGTTGCTTCCCAGTTTTCTCCCAGTGTTGCCTGAACACACAGCACGACAGGCAGTTATTTTCCTGTAATACTCTCCTTTTTTCCCATCCACCCCAAGTTTTCGGTCGGTGTGGTCTAACGTAGAACGCGCCATGCAATTTCCCTTGTTGGAGTACTCCTCTTTTCCTCCCATCCTGTACGTACCCTCTCCATCATCTTTTCTTTCTATCCTACGAAAAAACTTACCTTGTAGGTTCGGTTAATGAGTAATCATATGCTTAATGGTATCAGACACATTCCTTCTCCTCTAGCACCCTCCAAATCTATTTTTTTCCCATAAAGAACAGGGTTAACAAACCCACTGCCCTACACATGGGCATTTGCCGTTCAGGCCTTCCTCCCCACTCCCAGTTTATCGCTTTGGCATGAGCGATCCATATCGTGTGAAATATAACTGTCCTTCATTCATGACATCATTTAAGACATGCCTCTGCGATGACCTAGCAGAACAGATTGTTAGTCGAGGCAACAATGTGCCAATTTCAACTTCTTTTTAAGGCAACAACGTACCAGTTTCAACTTTGAGCCTAAGAATGGACACACCCACCTGTTTACATTGTAGTGGTTCCCATTTCGGGGCTGGTCATCATCATTGTCTTCGTTTCTGCTTTGAGACTTTGGTTAATAATGTAAGATGATGACGTATTGACAAGTGTGCTAAAATGAATGCATGCAGAAATATCCTGAGAGATAGGAATAAATAATACATGCTTGTACAAATCGGCTGGACATTTGGGCAGAAATCGGTGATTACTTATTTTGGCACATCCATTGCTGTTCATTCGTGCTTGCACTTTATAGTTACTGTCAACATGCATAGCTGTTGGAATAAACAATATAATTTAGGTAGGTAATATATAAACCTGTACTTGCCATATTCTACTTGCAAAAGTCTTTTTATAATTTCAGATTGGGCGAGAGCTCGGTTTTGTGGAGACATATTCCGCAACCTGCAAGCAACCATCATTCCAAAATGATACTCCTCATCTTTCTGATTATGTGTCTGTGATTTAACCATTGTTGTAGGTTCCATTGTTTGTCCTTGTTGGGCACCTGTTGAAATGATCTCTACTGATGCATGTTGCTTGGCATTTACCGGGTGCTCCAGATGGGCCTCCTGTGGAGATACTGCAACTGCATCCGAAACCTCATGTTGATCATTTGCTAGAGAATCCATTCGGTTTTCAACTGGCTGTTCTGACGGTTCTGGCTGTTCAAATCGTTGTTGATCCGTTGCTGGTAGTTCCAATCTTTGTTGAACCATTGCTAGTGGAGCCAATCGTTGAACTGTAAAACACATTCAAATACATTATTTAGCTTTAAATACTTGGTGTATATCTCAAAACGTGCCCTGTCTCCCCACCAACTCCGTAGTCAGAAAAAGTAATTTACAAATATTCAACTGCTGAGAATAGTTATTTTGCATATTTATTTCAGCCACTCAATCAGTTGATAACTATAAAAATCAAGACAATGTCTGAAGGAAGTTTAACTATTCACTATGGGGCTGAAACAGTTTTACAACTAGATTCCTAAGCAACTAGGAGCTATAGCAATTTCGTTCTTTTGCCATGAACAATCTGCACAAGCCATTTTCATTTAAACTATAAACACAAACGACCATCGTTTTGCATACCACCAAATTCAGTTCACTAAAGTTATATACATATATACTATATGCTTATTTATCTTATGGGAATGAGATGCCACTATTGCCACAATGCTAAAAGGGATAACAATTGAGAAGAAACTCCTGCGTGCAGCACCAAGAGGTAACTGTGGTACCAATAAATAGTTGTGAAGATGTCGCTATTAAAACCCAACTGACTGTACAATCCTATCAACTGCCACCCACTGCGAGACAATTCAGCTCATCTTTGACGGTATACATATTTTGTACAAAACTGTTCACACTCAGACGGAGAAATAGCCAATGGCCAGTAGCATATAGTAGCAACACATTTCCGTTAGCAACATCCAATATGGCAGCTGCAAAGGATAACCCCAATGTTATCCGTAAGACAAATTAGAAAGCAAAGATTTTAGCAATCTGAGAAATTAGTGATCCAAGCATTAATCAGAGCATTTCCTAATTGCAGCAAATTTTTGTCAGGGTACTACACCGCCAAATCCAGGGATTAACATGAAGAATGAGGAATCAACAGCTAGCTATTATTATTGTTGTATAAATTCAGGAGGTACCTATAAAACAGAGTGAATTTATTGTTGCCGTTTTTAGACAGATCATTTAGCGTCTTCATTATAATTCCAGAATAAAATAACTGATTTATAGCTAAATAAGAATGGCATAAAGTATTATCTATTCTTAAACTGTTTAATGAGAAACAGTCAACTGAATGATGCCTAAACATGTCATATTACTTCAATCTGACTTAGCTTCTTTGTAACTTGTTTAATTTTGATGCTAAATATTTTATTATTTTATTTTCCGATGCTTGTCACTGGGTGGATTATCCCTGATATGTATTTTATGTCTTGACGCTAGCTTTCTGCGCAATTTTGTTGTTGTGTGATAATGAGTAGTTTTGAGACCCGAAACGTTGCTTATTTGTCTAAACATTTGCACCTTTCTGACTTTTTTAAACTTTATTATTGACTTGGTGATTCTATTTTGCTGTTACCAATTAGAACAAGTTCATCCACACAGCACGTAAATGCCCAAGAATGCTGTTTTCAAGGTGCTCAAATCTAGGGTTCCCTTCCGATTACGGGCATATGATCGGTGTTCAAAGAGACAGTCACCAAACCGGTGTTGGTCGCCCCTTAACAGGACATAATTCAAGGAATATTTAATAAAGATAAGACAAAATTAAAATACAATAAAAATAATAATAATAATAATAACAGACAAAGGGAATACGGGAAGGGATCTAATTGGATATGCTACATCTATCCCAATTATTAAAATAGGAAAAGAAAGACGTAGCAAATAAATAATTTACCGAGTCGGAGGAAAAATGCTATTGTTACAAACAAAGCAAAACAAAAGACACTAAATGTTAAAAACACTTTAGGTAGAGAGATAAATCTAATCTATGGAGACCCAACCTGAACTTGTGTATGTCATTGGCAGTCACTAATGGAGTAAAAAGCATGGTAACAGATTATGTGAAGGCAAACCAAGCAGTGCTAACCAAGCAGTGCTACATTTTTTTATGTAGCACTGCTTGGTTTGCCTTCACATAATTGGAAGTCACCAGCTTGGATGGTAACGAGTTTCATGGGCCAACCACACAGTTTGCAAAAAAAATACTTAGTGCAATCTAATTAAGTCAGTTTGAAATTAAGAAACGGATTTTTATCAACGACTTCGGAGAACAGTTGAAGGTCAACACATTTCGTTAAGGCAAAATCGCAGTGTACTGAAGAAAGATCGTTTAGATGTAAAAGAAAGAGTTACGGGTCCAAAACTGAACCTAAGGGAACTCCCGCTGCCAATGGTATAGTCTGATAAAGTACATTCTTTCTTCACACGCAAGGTTCTACCAATAAAAATATCGGGGCCAATGCTCATATCAAAACCAAGGCAATCGAAATTGGCCAAAGTGTACGATTAGAAATATATTTCAATGCCAATACAATATCCACACAGATGCCTGCAACAACAGAGCTAGTTTAGTTGTCTTGTGCCAACAAGATCAGGATTCCAGAGGTAAGTACACACTAAAACCAGAACTGACGTTCAACAACAGATATGTTCCCCTGTAAAGGCAAACATGCTTTTTTGTAATTAAAGTATTAAGCAGCTTATCGGGCATACAGTTCAGAGCAATAAGTTGATAATTTCCAGTTTGGGAAGAGTCACCTTTTTTAAAAATAGGGGTAATATTGGTAGTTATCTGTAACATAGGGAGAAGGCCGGATTTAAGTGAAATATTAAAAATACCGGATAACTGGATACAAATTTTATACTTAGTTTCCTTAAAAACCGAAAGCAATGAACCTATTTAGTCACTGCTTTATTGGGCTTGATTTATGATAAAAACATAATAGCATAGTCAGGGTTTATTATTACACGGGGCAGGTCAAGCAATAGGTGCACCATGCCACGCTGGAGTGTCATTAGAATGGACAATGACATTTTTTGAAAATTCACGATTGAAAGCATTTGGCCTATGAAGAGTATCAGCAATAAACCTGCCATTTAGTTTCAGAGGAGGAATAGTTCGTCCACCACCAAACTAGGCAGAAATGTGTCTAAAAGTGAGGTTAAATTTCCATCACGGATTACCTTTTTTCAGTGTCTATTTTGTACTCTCTAACATGTTTAGAATACGCTTTTTGACACGCAAAATACTTGGAGTGAGCAGCAGGTGAACATGTTTTCTTACTACGTAACCTATGTATGTAGTAAGAACGAGTCGAAGACCTACTCGAGCTCCTTTCCCAATAGCCATAGGTACATTTCGAACTACAATTTATACAATATTTAAATAAATCAATCGGTCTAAGGAACTCACATTCAATATTATAGGGATTTACAGGACAAGTTGTTTCATGCTGTGTCAAACATGGGGCATTTAAAATCAAAGCCAGTGTACGTGGTGCGCCCAGTATGAATACAGCCGTGCCACTTTTCCGCAGTAAGACAACCTGATATTGTACATTGCAACCAATTTATCCTAAATTATACTTTCTTGAATAAAGTCAAATAAAAATTAGTACAACTCTTATGCCTTTTGAAGAAGGTGTAAAACTAAACACATTTTCACATTTCCCGACTGAAATGAAAATATTGTAAAGACAATTTGTTTTATAAAATAAACTAATTCCAAACAATTCCAGTTTCGACGAAACGAAAATTCTAAACACTATTTACAAACAATCACCTCCGCTCTTCACTCAAAATCAGTTTTGCCAGCTCCACAGATTAATTTGAATTCACAAATTTTCAAGACAAAAAAATTTGATTATCTACAGATTTTATTAATTTTCATCTGCGGCCTACGTTTTCACTTACAAGTGCCAGCACAGGAAGGATAGGAGGCAAACTTAAAGTGCAGTAGTGAAAGTTGTGGTCTCATGTTGGGCTAAAACGCTTCAAAGAAGAGAAACAAGCGGTGTTCTGTGTTGTGTATAAAGTTCAGTGGTAAATTTTTTTTTCATAACTATGCATCGCAAACGAAATTTAATCATATTATGAGGAACTAAAAATTCTAATTTTTTTGATATCTACAGATTTCTTTTTGCAGTTTACAGATATTTTGGCCAAAATTTTCCAGACCGTTTTTCTCCCATCTGGCAATACTGTTCAAAATTTGTTCGTAGCCGTGGCTTCGTTTTATATTCCACTAGCCCTGTTTATGTCCTCTCCTGGTTGCTGTAAGTATATTTCAAAGTACAATTTTTAGAAAGTTTCATTAACATGTAAAAGCGGTTACACTCAATATCACTCATACCCAACAGCCGTACTCAGTAGTCCAATCAATCAAGTGGAGGTGTGACGTAAGCAACCCATGATCAATATGGGCATTTCGAGGGCTAGGTGTTTTGTGCTGTAATTTTAAAATAACGCTCAACCCAGTGAGTGCCCCACAAAGGTTTATTAGGCATCAGAAATACGTGAAAACCTTTGGATATTTTTAAACTCAATATCCTCTATGTAAAACATTACTGAAAACAGTGCAAAACTGCATGGAAATTGTTAAACGCTAGCATAAACTGTACTAATCACATACCCTTTATTCTTATAGGACGTACTCTTTGACCTGCAGGCCCATCCTTCCTTAGAGTTCGGGAAGGAGGTCTCGATTGTTGTTGTATCATACCACTTCTTCGGTCTTTGGTCTGACTGAAAAAATAATCTTTGTTGGTATAAAAATGTAAAAAAAAAAAACCAATCCAGTTGCGTGTGAATCACGGATTCAAGCTTAATTTTGGTGTAGTTAGTCCTTAGTGAGGGAGAGCATACAGTAAATGATGGGAAACAGTAAAGGCACAGTAGATTGCTAAAATAGAAAATAGCCTGAAAAAGTCTGGTTACATGTTATCACAGCTATGTTAAAACATAGAGTGAAGGACTGTTAAGTGATTCTATGTCAACGAAATTGCATAACACGCTCATAGTTTTAACTTGTGGGATATACGTATATTTAATACCAGATATATTTCAGCTTCAAGCTTGCAATAGCTAAAGATACGCTATATTAGTTTACTTGTGTCATTGGTTTTCTAAATTTATGGTGACAAAGCTGTAATTTGATGATGCAGCAAATAATTATTACCTAAATACGGTTAAGGTGAAAATATGGGTTAAATTTAGTTCATATTAGTGTATGATTGGTCAACTTGCAACGAAGTTGTCATTCAGCCTGCCTGGTAATTTTGTTTTGGTATTCGGTATACATGAACACATGCCCTGTTCACATACATGTTTATGAAGCTAATCATGAGTTAAGATAAACTAAACCACAGATGGTTTGGTAGTACACTACATTGAGAAAATGGCGATGTGAGTTACAACACCTACTTAATTCCAGAAACCCATTATAAAGACCTCTGGGTCATATAATAAGGTCTTATGAGCTGAAAAATTCATAATCGAATCGGGTCTCTAATTATTCTTGATCGCTTACTCGATTGAAGAAAAATTATTGGGCTCACACAGCTTCTAATATCGAAACGCCTGTAAGTGTTGTAAAATCCTACATCTATAGTTGTTGAAAAACACAACGTGTTATGTCTACAACATATTACTTGTAGTAGACGTAATAGGTGCTGATGTGTTCGTTCTTTGTAGCAGATGTTATGGATGACATTGCTTATGTGTGCTGCATATTCAGTTAGTTTTTTTTTTAATATTAATTACATCAAAGTTCATCTGTGAATTTAGTGCTATACACTTTCTTCGTTTGTGAAGGACTATATAAGTATTTTACATCTTTTTAAGAGGTAAAATACTTCTGTAGTCCTTTTATAACACTTTGGAGTAGAACATACCGAACCATAACATCACCGAGAATTCATAATGCAAGTGAAACTATCGACTTTCTCGAATAAATATGGCAACGTTTATAAATTCCATGTCCATTTCATTAGGAAACACTGAAAGTATAAACATTCCAGCACTCGCACAAATTTAAATGTGGCTAAAGTTTGGACCCAACACAATAACTGCTGTTGATGTCAGGGTCCCGAAAAACATGGACAACAAGATGGCTTTTCTACTTCGAGTAATATGCTTATTCTTTCATGTAAACAGAAATACAAATTGACCTTAGCTTCAAGCCAAAGTAGCATGAGGCGACTCCTGGATCTATGCAATACAACAATGCATTTGCCGACGTAGCCATCATTGCATGGAATGCAGACGGTTTTAAAAGTTCTTACTGTTCTCTTCAATTTGTAGTTAAAACAGGGTAAGCTAAGTTAGGTAATCCTGAATGTAGGAATTAAACTGGTGACGACCTCCTTTTTAACGAAACTTACGTTTCTGGTGTTAGTCTGAAGGAAGATTATTATTGGTAATCATAACATAACAACTGAACTTCTTCAGAATGAAAGAAGCCTACCATTTCCGGCACCCTTCCCTCAAATGTAATTTATACCCTAGGAGCTTTTAGCACATGTGCACTGATGCAGGAACCATCAGATGACACGAATGGTTTGTAGCATATTCATGCAATTTTTGGTATTAACCCTGACGTGGCTGCCAACATTTGTCAAGGTTGGGTAACCATTCTACTGATGAAATAATCTACAGCCTGGGATGGCTGATGCGTGATGGACATCTAACACGATCTGAGAAGGACAGTTTGTCACCAAAAGGTCCCCAAAACCTCCCACACATCTTCTGCAAATTAAAATGCACAAAGAATGGAGGCAATTAAGGCTGATCACTTCGGCAAAAGGAGGCCTGGGCAAAAATTGGAATGGCTTGTGAGCGAAAGATTCAAGAAGTGTGTACAGGCAGATTCATGAAAACGGATGATTTCTTTGTGGAAATTGATCGAGTGCAGCATGACGATGATGAGATACTGGTTTAGTTGATGTGGAGAAACCTTTTCTTAGCTTGTCACACAAGCTGATACTAGAAATGCTTGAGCTCTTAGTCACTAAGTTTGGGATTGCTGATGATATGTATAAGAGTGACACAGCACTGGTAAGTGTGTTTCTCTCGTCCACCTACGTTGAGAACAAGGGGACAACTTTCTGGCATATGAGAGGTGCCTCGATGGGTTAATCGAGCTCACCTGTCAATACAGAAATCGTCCTACAGCATCTGGACACGTTTGCCAGACACTCGTTTCCTTCATTGAAAGATGTGGAGGAGGTATGAGGATGACATCCTGGCCCTATTAAGAAGTGGAAAAGTGGGGTATGTGCCTAGGGCACTTCATGTCTGGAGAAAAGAACAAGAAGTGGAATAGGGAAGAAAACTCCCATTCCTTGAAGTGCATCAAAATGAAGAGGGAAAGATTTGGTATAGGCCCTACAGTAAACCGATGGCAACTGGGAGGAGCATTCCTTTTGATACTGGACACCCATTTGGAGAGCTTTAAAGACCGTTACGAGTAATGAGTTCAGCAGGATTGTTTTCAGCATTTCAGCATGCAGAAAATTGATCAACGATGAACGATGCCAAAGGAAGGTTCATAACGTTGGGTTACCCCCAACTGCCTTATTACTTTGTGGAAAAAAGCAGTAGAATGTGGACGGATTCAAGGTTTGGTGTAAGAGTGGAGTGAAAGACAAAGAAAAGGACAAGGAAAGGGAGGCACCTAAGCCAAAACTGGTGTCTATCCTTTGTGTGCAGAGTAAGTGATAAATTCCAACATGTGCTTTTGAAAAAGGGTTTCACACATACACGAAAAAAGTGTGGGACTGAAAGACATGTTTCTTACAAAGAAAAGTACACCACCAATGAAAGTGCCGCAACGGAAAAACGAAACGGTCCTAGCGAAATTGAAGTGGAAAGCTTGATGAAAATATGCAACACCTGAGAAGGGGTGTACTGTGTTCAATGTGGTGAATGTGAGGCGTATTTAATATAGGAGAGGCTAGAAAGGGC
The DNA here is from genome assembly GCA_023313725.1 of Lithobius niger. NCBI lineage: Eukaryota > Metazoa > Arthropoda > Chilopoda > Lithobiomorpha > Lithobiidae > Lithobius > Lithobius niger. Next base: position 44,700 of record JAHWFP010213655.1, read on the forward strand.
GTTAGAACGAAGAAAGGCGCTAGAAAGGGCACATGGCCAATGGAAGAAATTATGTAGAAACGAACGGCATCGCTATTCACCATATGGATACGGCTCACAAGACTGATAGGGCATAGACGAAAAAACTCTTATTGTCTCAAATTCCAACAGGGATTCACATTTGAGAGTACTTGAATCCCTGGTTATTCAACACCATGTCTGAGAGAAGGGCTTGCTAATGAATAGGCTATACAGGGACCATCCAACCCAGCCATTCACTTTCTGCTACGGAAGATTATTTTGCTGATCTAAAGAAAAAGTGGAGAACTGGGACACAAATTATCGGATGGTACGACCAAGCCACCAGTTTCAAAACCACAAACAAGGTTTGTAAGGAGGAGGACGTACGGAAGTAGCCTGAAAACACTTGACTGTTTAAATGCCATCTCCAGCAATCTCTGAACTGTCGAAAATTCAACAAGATTTTAGTATTTTAATATGCAATAGCTTAGCTGTTTTGATTTTGTGTAGTACTGTGCTTCTGCTGTAATGACTTTCCAATTTCAAAATACGACAACGAACATTAAAAAAAAGACTTAAGCATCTCTAACATCAACAAAACAACCTCCATTGTTTTCATGTGATCTAATAAAACTTATTAACACTAAAAAAAAAAAGGCATGTAGGATCATGCCAAGCTGACCCTTCTTATGTTAACCATCAATACTACAAGCATGTATGGAATGCCTTAACCATTACCTTTTGTAAAACGAAGGGAAATTATGTGTGATATCTCGTCTATGGATGCTGCACTTCAACGAGAGTTTATGCCTCGTTTGTGCCAATGCAACTTCGCACGTACCTTAAAATTAATTACTAAAGCAACAGCAGTCAACCATTGCTCGATGAAGAGTTCAAAACTTTCTTTTCTGAGTATGATGCCCTACGAGGTCCCACTCAGCTCCAGCCCTACGCTAGTCCAGGGTTTGATGGTATTCATCACATGTTGCTTAAAAGTTGTGCTGCTTCTTTTCCAAACCATTGTTTTGTGGAAACCTACTATGTGGAAAGATGCATACATCCAGGGATGTGCCCACAGGGGACAGGTGGTTGTGCTCTAGCCCCTGCCCTCATGGCGAAGTGCCTTTTTTCTGAAACAAGTGTCCTATTTTCTGAAAAAAGTGCCCGTTTCGCCGACATTCGCTGGAGCGTTGGGAGGAAAAAGCCAAAAAAGTCAAAAAAGGGGACAATAACGGCTAAGAAAGCCGTGCAAATAGGGGCAAAGGGGGACAAGCAGAGGTAAAAAGCTGTTAAAACACAAAAAAAAGGCCCCGGAAAAAAAGTAAGTTGCAGCTGACCTCTCGGGGGCCTGTAATCGTCCCTGCATACATCATTCCATTCCATGAAGGTGGCTTTTCTTCTTGTGCTGAAGTAATGTCCCTTCTGCTTGCTGTGTAATTTTAAAGTCTTTGAAAACAATGTTGCCAGTTTCGTTACCAATCTCCATGCTGACTATATTTTTTTTCAACCTTTTGCAGCAATCCAATGCAAAATTTACTTATCGATCTCAGTACCCTTGATTACTGGAACACTGCACTTCACAATCGGCAGCCTTGTGATGTTACCTTTTTAGATTTCAAAAAAGCCTTCGGTAGTGTATACCATTCCACAGTCCTTTCTAAATTGCACAAAATAAACTCACCACCCTGCCTTCTTCAGTGGTTTACTAAACACACGAAGACTCAAAAATTCTGTGTTTCCTTCTGAGGAGCCTTCTCTCAAGTGATGCCCAATCCTTCAGGGATTCAGCAAAGCTCAGTTCTAGGACACTACTCATCTTCATCTAATCTCCTTCCTCGATTACACCATGGTCACTGCTCACTTTTTGCTGAATCTGTAGTATCATTTGTTCGACCACTGACCACTTGCTGTTTCTATCCGACCTTAGCTGTATTGCCCAGTGGTCTCACATCATAATCACATGACTTTTAATACCTCAATAAAGTATTTTACCTATCTTTTGAACAATCTTGAGACCTTGGCATCATTGTTGATAACAATCTTAACTTTCTCCAGCAAAGTGCTACTGCTGTTAAGAAAAAAGCAATCACTAGTTCTTACTTTATTTTCAAATCGTTCAGTGCCCACATTTGGCCACATTTGGAATTGTCTGTACAAGTGTGGAGGCCTCATAGTATTCTTGAAAAACAGAACGAAAAATTACCAAGTGGTGCCCTGATTAATCTTTGGTTCCTAACAAAATTTGCCTATGTAAGCTCATTCTTCCTACCTTAACCAATCTTTTTAACAGAGATTTAATTGAGACTTTTCATTTGTTAAGCATCACTACTGTGTACCCCTACCCACTTTTTTTTGCTTTGTCAAGTGTTTGTCATACCCGAGGTAATACTTTCAAAACTCGCCCTTCCCAAATTCCACTGCAACATCGGAAAATACGTTTTACAACAGATTCATTACCTTGGATGAGCCTTCCTGATTACCATGTATACTCCAAGTCTATCACTCAGTGGAAGATGCATTTTGGTAAAAACTTTCCTGTAGCTAGGCTTTGCTAAACCGAGTTTCTTGTATCTGTTGTGCATTTCGATCATCACTCCAATCATAATGTTGGAATACAATAATAATAATTATTATTATAAAGATAATAATAATAATGACGCATAATACATCATTTCCGTCAGGCCGATGTATTACGCATCATCATTATTATTATCTTTATAATAATAATATTATTGTTGTATTCCCCTAAGTGATGATTGTAGCGTTACTCGAAATGCCAGCAGAAACAACAAATTCAGTTTAGCAAATCCTCGCTATAGGAAAGTTTTGTTAACAGATGTTTTAAACTATAACCAGGCTATTTTCTGTGTTAGAAAATTGACAAGATCCCACAGTGGTAGGAGTTGTTGTCTACTTCACCTTTTGTGTTTTAGAAAGGGCCGAACAAAATCCATGGCTTCAAAAAAGGGCCATTTGCCTTGATAACGGCTCACTGATCCATCTTTTTGATAACACGTCTTCACTTCTCTGCAATATTGGTCCCTTATACGCGTCCATTCGGACTTGCACTTGAGAACTGAAATAAAACAGAAAAGATGTAGAGGAACTTCACGGTTCAAGTTCATGTTTTGTCAGAAGACAGGCATGGGATTAGCTATCCAAACTTCGGAGCAGAAGGCTTTCACATTTAAATGCTAATACTTACCTTACCTATATAGCATTACATAACAACATATCAGATTAATACCTGTAAAGATTTTTGAAAAACAACCCACTTACATTAGAGATTACACTGTAATCAATTGTAAAGTTATAATCAATTGCAGTAATCAGGCCACGAGCCATGCTGCATAATGGGTTTAGAAGTAATTACCGTAACAAACCTACTGGGGGATGAATGGAAACTACTTACACAGTTCTGCAAAAGAAGTGGGCACATTAAAACGGTGCTGTACCTTATATTGGCAACTCGTACAAAATATTTAAGAAAAGAATCATTAACCAACAAATATTCAGAGCATTCCTAAATTGCGCATTAGAACATCCTCTCTTTTCATTTTGCCTTTCATTTGGATCCTATACATAAGTTTGAAGTCTCTATCAGTGTTAGAATAATTGAGTCAAAAAGAAATAATGAGGACAGTTTAAAGGTAACTTCTTGCCTAAAATTATTGCTAAAAATTAAACGGCTTTTTTTTTGTCTACATGTGTGTTACGTTTTGGTATAGTTACCATACATAACACAACACAAATACAGGAATGAAAGACTAATAAGCGCGATTATTGCTCCTAATAATTTGCTAGGGTTGAAAGTGAGCATGAGGAGCACAACATTGTCAGACACTATTGCCTGAAAATGAAACGAAGTTGCGCTGTATCCCACTAAAAACTAAATAGAATATCAACTAAAGCAATAAAACCTAAGAATGAACAGAGCTGAATTTAGAGGACCGAGGGGAAGAAAGGACAATGGACAACATACAGGGCTTACTAACCAAGAATAAGCTGAGCCAATTCAAAGGGAAAAGGTTGAGTAAAACGTGGAAGAGATGTAGAGGAAGGTACATAAACCTTTTTCACCTACGAAAGTTTTAGAAATTGTATTCACACAACCTATCTTCAATTATGTACCATACACAAACAGACTTACACTTCAGGTGGAAGAGGGAAAAGGGAGGAGTAAAGGCTAGTCGTGAGGTGGAAAATTAGGAGAGGTCCACTGTCCGACTCAGTGAAGCACCCACGAAGAACAGAAAACAGCTTTATTAAGCTGGCCAACTAAAACAAACAAAAACAAACTAAACAAACAAAAACAAACTAAAACAAACAACAATTACAAATATGCCACACCCAACAAATCCAGAAGTAGCCCTTACTTCTTGTACTTACATACATAAAATAGACAACATATAAAATTGTGATGTCATTCCAACATGGCTGGTTGAGCCAGCAGCTGGTAATGGGTTTTTATCTTATTTATGTAAGTACAAGAAGTAAGGGCTACTTTTGGATTTGTTGGGTGTGGCATATTTGTAATTGTTGCTTGTTTTAGTTTTAGTGACCAAGGTGCCAAGCTTAACGGCACCGAAAATTTTAATAAAGCTGTTTTCTGTTCTTCGTGGGTGCTTCACTGAGTCGGATAGTGAACCTTTCTTAATAAGGGAAAGGGAGGGTTGTGGTGGGGTAAGAGAATTTTTAGGGTTAGAGTAGGGGCAAAGAGACTTGATTCTGAAGCAAGCCCGAAGTAGTAATATAATCCTTTTTCACCAAAGGAACAGATTCCCACTGCAGTAGGGAGGGGAGCACATCGATAGGGCAAGAGGATGTATTTTTTTTTTGGGGGGAGGGTGTATTGGGAGGCAAAGAGACTTGCTTCCACTGTTCAACCTAATATAGTTTGGGATTTTTACTAGTTGTTAAATAAACTCACATACAAAACTTATTTGATTTCCTTTTGGATAAAATGGCAAGACTGACTGAGCAGAGAATTGATTCTATAACCTTTGAGACTGAAGGCTAAAATCCCCTACCATTCGGAAATATTGACATGGTCTTAGTAGGGGGTTTGGCCTTTGACTCACAGGTTTCACCCTACAGATCTCACAACCTGAACTGGTTGTTGACAACAATTCAAAGCACCTTCTTCCGTCTCTGCTGTCGGCAATGGACAAATCACAGTAACTGATGTTGTGGTTATCCGTTTGTTCCATGGAGTCCATGAGGTTAATAGGTTTTTAATTCGTCGACTGATCAGCTTAACAAATATCTCACTCGCAGATAGACCATCAAGTGTTCCTATATGCTCGTTATTGTCGCATCTCCTTCTCATTTTCAACTACCCAAACGATATATAAGATGTCTGGGTTTTTTTTTTTGAAACACGAACAGCAGATCTTTAACATAGTGGAAATGTTATAGGTATGCAGACCCTATGATCGTACCTGCAGATACACCACCAACATTGCATGGAGTGAAGGCTTTTGACAACATTGACTGCCACACCAAACCTTCTCTGTACTGGTTACAACCATCTAGCATATCGCCCATCTTTGGAACCTGCTGTTTTAACCTATACACCTGCTGTGCTGCCCAAAATGCTTCTGTACAAGGAAATCCAAATGGACATGTTTCCACCTTCTTGTGCTCCTTCTTCAGCTCTTTCCAGACACAGTTGCCTATATCCGCGTGGCCATGCATCCTTGATGTATTACATGCCAATATACTCTCGTATGTCCTCCATGCCAAGTGGGTAATTTCAGACGACCAACGAGGTACCATGTTGTTTATGTGCCACATTATCGGTCTGCATTCCACAGGCAAGAGTTAGGAGCTAAGCTGCATCGTGGTGTGGCCATTGGTGTTCCAACAAATCCGTGCAGCTGCCCAATTACTAGTACAAAATTTCTTTCAATTCAGCATCAATTGGTTCAGCAATTATCCAACATTCAAGTCATGCCATTGCCAAGCAGCTGTAGGTCCATAATCTCACAGTCCGGTGCTAATGACCTAGCTGTCGATGTACCATTACGCCTCGATCCCCCCCACACAGTCCAACACACAACAGAGGCAGGGAGAGGCACGCATTCGATGTGTAACCAGTCAGCCACTTTCAACTGCTTAGTGCTGAGTTAGGTAGAAAAAGATTCTGAATAAATATTCACCCTGACATACGCCCTCTTAATTGGAGTAAAGTCAGTATCTTCCATTAAGTTCCCAGTGGAAAAAAAATACATTCGGGAAATAAGTCCATACTAATTGGTGCATATACCCCTAAAAATTGGTGCAATTGTGTCAGAATGGATATTAAATCAGGTATATATCTATCTGAATCCAAGAGCCCTACTGTCCTCACTGATCCTAGAGGAAAACGCAGATGATCCATTATGGCCAATTCGTCGACGTGCTTCTGAATCTAAATAATTTCAGCCAGACAATTGCTTTTGGAAGTAACTGTGTTTAACCAAACTAAGAATCTTACCACTTCTCCTTATTCCCTCAATGAGACAATATGTTGGACCACGTTACCTCAAATTCAATAAACTCATGAAGGTTAATTTAATCACTAATCATGTGCAGTAATACGGCTCATTAGGGTTTAAAGCATTGTAATCAGCAGTATTGACTAGCTAGTGTATCCCATGGTCAACCCATTGCAATATCATAAAAAAACTATAACCTAACATACAATAACCTTGAAATATCTTAACCATACCGTTACTACCCACATCATCCATTAGTTGCATGACCGTGTTATGTTGTGATTATGTTAACATGTAGCTAGTAAATATTTATTATAGTTCAAACATGGGTATAGTGTGCAGTGTTATAATTATTAAAACATATGCTTTGCACTGTTATCTATCTTAGGCTATGAACAAAATCGTAAACCAGGCTGTTGCAAATTTTGTTGTGCATGTTTGGGAGGCTTGCTGGCTAGTCTCCCAAACATGCACAACAAAATTTGCAACACCTACTATTTTTTTCTGAAACCTTTGTTTTTGAAACGAGGACCAACACTACACCAACAAAAGATTGTGCTTTCACGTCATGACATTCCCGAAGTAGTAATCAGTAGCACCATGGAAAATGTCCAGTAAGCTGTAACGTTATCTCTGAACGAATATTTTGTTACGCTTCAGGGAAGACCTTGGTGACTGAGAAAATAATTATGTTTCAACCAGTTAACATAAAATAATGTGGCAGCTAGAAGGCAGGTGAAAAATTCCCTCGGCTGCTGTAGGAGGGAGCCCAAGTGCTCAGTGTCCACCAAACTTACATATTGCATTCTATCAAAAAAAAACAATAATTAATTTGAGGCTGAAAGGGTTAATCTGGTGGAGCCTAATGATATGTGATGCAAGTTCATACCCTCAAATTGGCTCAATTTTGATCCTTATACTGAGCATTTAGGAAGTGAAAGAAGTGCAGTGAAGGAAGGGAAAGACTAGGTTTTGATGTGGTGAACCACCGGCCATCACAGGGTACCGAGATAATGAATATAATAGATGCAATTACAGCAGAAGGGCCGCAGCTTCTCACACTACTCTGGTTTGAACCGTAAACTAGGCATTAAGGAAGAGAAAGAAGTGCAGTGAAAGGAGGAAAACCCAAGGATTTAATGTGGTAAACCTCCGGCCATCACAGGGAGCCGAGATAATGAACATAATAGATTCTACATCCACTGAATGAGGCTGCCCCTCTCTCACATAACCATGTCTGCCAATTCCAGCAAGGACTTTTATACAGGGTAATTTTTACAGTCACCCTCCATAACATCTGTTTCAAGCAACTAGGCTTAGCTCCACCAGCACTCCGCCGTGATGTTGGCGAATTGTTGGCTTTGTCGAACTACAATTTTCATCTATTGCACTACTGCAGGTCGCCAAAAAGCTGTCCGCACCCACGGAAAAAACAGGTTGGGCCACACCGATGACAGTTATGGCCGACAACTAATTTGTATAAATATTCTATGACATGGGTGTAAATTATTTGCAGGCCTTCGGGAAACCACCAGGCTGAATAGGGAAGCTTATATAAATCCTCTAACAGCTTACAATAATACATATTCCACATGGTATAGGCTATAGAGGCACTTGTCTAAGTACGGTGACCCATTCATAACTTATCCTTTAACGCAACAGTTGAGGACAAGAGTCATGTACAAATTTCTTGAATATCATTTATCGTCATTTTTCAGTTATCATAAAGGCTAAAAGAAGAACTCTACAACCAGTACTGCCAATATTAATATTAATAAGAATAGCAATAACTACTGGAATCACCTTAGAACAAAACAGCCTTTATTAATGCTGCTGCAGCCATCCTTAATTAGAAAACGTGTATTTCTTAATGAAAAAAAAACGCTTACATGATGTCCCTAACTTGTTGCTGACTTTCATCCAGGCTTCTTTCCTATCGTTGATTTGCTTCTGCCCATATGGTTTCGATTCATACAAAATATTAAAAGACTTCACCGTATCAATGAGTTTGACAATAAAGTCGTCACCCGATTTATTGTCGTCTGAAATAATAGTAAGGAACAGATTGGTTGAAATAAATATACACTAGTAAAAGAAGTTTTAAGCAGGATAGTTTGAAAATAACTTAAAAACATATTAGGAAATACTATTTGTCATTGAGAAACGTAAAATGCTGCTTAACAGAGTAGCACATTTTGACAGAAACACAGTAGGGGCGAGGCTGTGGACCCACTATTTTAGGACCTCAACAGAGTCAACTTGTTTTCTAATGTGTCAGGTGCCTAGTAATTGTCAGTTACGAGTTTTGCTTTGAAGGACTCCAGCATTCGTGTGCCAGCATCGTTCTAACAATATTAAAGAAGCGAAAATTCCTTTCTGTATCTTCGTTTATTACTTGTAAAGCCTTAAAAAGGTTTGGTTGCTGTAACCTGACCGACCTTCCTTTTTCCTCGCGACCCTAACTTTCTTTCACCTTTTAAACCAATTTTGTGATGCTATCATTTTGGGGGATAATGCTCCTCCTATGATCAGCAGCGATATTATGTGTGATATTATGTCGATATTATCAGCAGTGATATTATATTTTCAACCCCTATTACAGCAGCAAACACATACCATCTCACATACACATACTCTTTCTTTAGAGTAACAGAACTTCAAAAAATACATGATTTTTATTAACAGTTTTTAATAGCATTGCGTGAGGAATCTTCGTGAGACACAGACTTATAACATGCGCAAGAAAAAATGCACACTACAGAGTGGCACAAACAAAAATAATAGATCAGAAACCAAAAAGAAGAAACCAAGAGAAAAAAAAACACCCATGTTCACAAATAATCACGAAGTTGACATAATTGACTTACATTTTTTCCCCTCTTTTTTAACGCTCATTGAAATTGCAGTCTAATAACAGTATAATAACATCATTACACTTTTTTCATTGAGGAATGTAAGTGCGTGATTCAAAAGGGCTCTAGACTTGTTTACTGTCATCTGGCGTCAGGTAACATCAACGGTGATTACTATCTGGCAACTCTTGGGAAGGCAATCGTGATGGTAACGGCACGGTCGGACAGACGGTTTCAAGAAGCATTGGCTTACCCTGAAGCTTATTTATTAGACATGGGGGGGGGCAGCCTGCAATGGGCTGTGGCTACACATGCTGAGGTATCACCAATTCTTCGAAGAAAGGTGAGGGATGGCTGCATAACGCAATAGGAATATGTGAACTAAATATTTCGACTCACAAGATTGATCGTTGCCTATTGCAGAAAATAAGGGCAAATGTGATCAGAATGGGACTCGCATGCATTCATCACTGTTGCATACTAACACTGAGGATGCAGGTGACGACTTATTTAAAAATGGTGGATGACCTGTATGAATTACTGGGGCAGCAATTTTTTTTGCGGGGGGTTGAGGGGGGTTAAATCATTACCTCTTTGGAATAACATCCTGTTGGATTTTCCCATGGATATGTTTACCAGTTTTTGTATTGTATGAACAAGGAAAAGTACATCGTATTTATTAACCCAATACACGCGCAGCACCCAAATAATAATATTTACGATAATAATAATACTAATAATAATAATAATTTATTTTCCACTTTGCACGAAATTCATGGAATTTGTACGTGCACAAATACAAGTGTTACGATGTTACAATTATTTACATCAGTGTCTTAACATAAAATACATATATAAATACATAGCAACCACATTACTTGCTTGTTATTTACATGTAAAAATTTTAATAGATTTATAGTAAATGATTAGTCGCTTCTTAGTATCTAAAATTCAAAGTCTAAAATTGTATTCCATTACATACTTTTTAATTTCATGTTTTAATTTATTTGCAGTTAAGCATCTTAAATTATTTGGTAAGTTGTTAAAAATACTAGGCACTAAGAAATTTAATCCTCTCTTCCCGTATGAGTTTATGTATTTTGGAACCTTTAGCCAGTACTGATTGTTTCTTATTGGTCTGTCAATTGGATTTTTCAGCTCACTTTTAAAATAATTATGGACAAGTATCGTGTATTGAAATATGTTAGAGAGTGTCATGATTTTGTTTTCTTTTAGTAAGTCACATGTACGTTTTGGATTATTAGGGTTATAAAATAAGACTTTTGCTGCTTTATTAAGTATTTTTTGTAGTCGTCCAATCAGTCCTTTTGATGTTGTCGCATAAATGGTAACGGCCTATGTTACGTTTGATAATATCAGGGCTTCATACAATTGTCTTTTATTTATATTGTTCAAATATTTTCTAATGCGATATAAAATTGGAATCTTTCTTCTTATCGTGTTTATTAAATTTTCGATATGATTATAAAATTTCCAATTGGAATCAATCAATAATCCGAGATATTTAGTTTCTTGCACGATTTCAAGTTCCTTACATTTACAATTGCTTGTTTTTTGACAGTTTATATTATGATGGATGATACTTGCTTTTTCAGATTTCATATGAGAAGTTTTGATTGGTAGAAGATACGTTTTTTTCAGTATTAATGTATAAGTCATTCAAATTAAAATAATCATTTAATAAGTTGAAATCCTGTTGTAAATTTGTTATCATTGTTTCGAAATTCACATTGATGGAGAGCATCATAACATCATCAGCAAATAATGTAAGGTAAGTAGTCCAGTTAATATCCTGTATATCATTAACATAAATAAAAAGAGTAATGGACCTAGGATAGAGCCCTGTGGAACCCCGAATTCGACGTCTTTCCATTTATCCATATTGTCTCCTATTTTTACACAACATTTCCTATTTGTTAGGTAGTTTATCAAAATATTTAACATTTTTCCACGTATTCCACAATTAACTAATTTGGTTTGTAAAATATTTTTATCTAAAGTATCAAATGCTTTTGAGAGGTCGATAAGAATGGCTCCCACGTGTTTTCCTTCATTCAGTGCTCTTGTGACATTGTTGTTAATCATATTTAATGCATCAATCGTACTTTTTCCTTTTTGATATCCAGATTGGTATTTATTTATCAGATTAATGTGGTTTAGAAACTTTACGATTTTATTAGTGAAATATTGTTCAGCAATTTTATTGAGTACTGGTAACAATGCAATTGGTCTGTAGTTATTGTAATTTTTCTTATCACCTTTCTTGTAAATCGGACGTATTACTTGCTTTTTAAATTCTTCAGGCCAGACTTCTTTGTTAATGATTTCTGTAATCAATTTTTTTCATAAATTTAGCTGTATTTTTCTCAGTTTGCATAAAATGTTCCATTAAGAATCCATCGTTACCGCTAGATTTTTTTATGTTAATATTGTTTAGAATCTCCTTATTTTCATATTCTGTTGGGTCCAAAATTGTCATGGAGTTACACATTTTTTTCTGTCTTATAATTCTCTGTATTTTTGGTTTATTTATCTTCTCAGTTTGTTTTTTCAAGTTAGTAATTTGAGAGATGAAGTTGGTAAAAAAATTGTGGCATGTATCTGCAACTTTTTGATCAGAGAATGTTTCTTTTAAATTTTGGTCAATATTTTCCTTTTTTCCATTTTTTCCAGTTAATTTATTTATTTTCATCCATACCTTTTTGCTATCAAATTTATTTTTATGAAAAAAATTTTTGTAGTGCTCCTGTTTTGTACTTTTAATTCTAGTTCTGGTTTCCCTTTTTAATTTTTCATACTTTTTCTTAAGCTCATAGTACAACAGTGTATATTTATTTGTTTTTTTTAATTTATTCCATAATTAATTTTTATTATTAATTAGCTCTAACAGCTCCTTATTCATCCACACTTGTCTAAATGTTTCTTTTGAGATTTTTTTTTAACAATATAGTAGTTGTCGTCATAAATATTCGTAATAACATCACTAATTTTTTTTGTAAATATCATTTGGGTCATCTAATTCGTTAAGACAATCCCAATTCACCTTTTCAAGTTGGTGAATTAATTAATATAATAATAATAATATTTTTTTAATATATTTATTCAGTCAATCAAAAACATCAAATACAATTAAAAATGAATTACCTGAAAGCCATAAGTAAGACTTTGTATGTGTAATTCATGGTCAAAGACAATACAACAACTACAATTAAAATTAACATTACATTTTATGATAATTACATTTATATAACATTGACATAGAAATTTCACTAAAATTTAATAAGCAACTTTGATAACTGGTAGCTTAACATTATCTTTTATAAACCTATTCATGAACAGTGGACATTGATATTTTTCGGATCTTTCAGAGTTTTATTTAATTCATTATAAGAAGTACATCTATTAATATTTTCACCAATGTTATTCATTATGTTAACAATATAATAGCTCGAAACGCTTTTACCATAATCATTTCTAATTTTAGGAAAAATACATTTTCTTTTCCTAAATCGTGTAGGTCCTTTAGTTTCAACAAGAATGTTATTTAACAACTTTTTGTCAAAAAGTACTTTTTCAGAATACGAGAGATTTTTATCATGGTGATGTTTTTTATTTTATTATCCAAAAAAATTTCATCAGTTTTTTTATCTAGGTTTTCATTTTTGAAAATCATTTTAATAATTTTGTTTTGCAAACTCTGCAACCTCCTCATCATATAATTAGGCGCATTCCCATAAATTTCTATTCCGTATCTGGTGTTTGATGCTTTCCATGCATAATATAATGTTTTCATATTTTTTGGTTTATAATATTTTGCAGCAAGTAAAATTTAGGCAACGTTGCACGTAGTTTTGTAATTAGGTTCGTTATATGTGTTCTAAATTTCCATCTATTATCTAGACAGATTCCAAGGTATTTATAGTTGTTAATTTTTTTTATATTTATACAAGTATTGCCACATTTTTTATTTCTTAATTGCCTCAAATTGAATAATAATTATAATAATAATAATTTATTCAGCATTTTTATACAAAAATCAAGGCACGAAGCGTAAAGCTTGTGCGTGCACTGAATGTGTGACAAGTCTAAGTTTAATACACGATTTCATTAGCAAAACATTAAAAATATTGACAAGAAATATACACTTTTTAAAAATTAGTTATTTAACAGACTTAACTAGTTTTTTAATGTTATTCACATTCAGATTTGTTCTAAGATCTCTTGGTAAATCATTTAAGGTTTGTATGTTTTTTTCCGTAAGAGTTTATCCAGATGGAGTTTTTAACCAAGCCCTATTATTTCAGATTGGGCGCTCAATTTTGGTTTAGAAGGTGTTATCAAAGAAAAATGGTAAAACAATAGTATGCTTAAACAGGTAATGATAATACTAATACTAATAATAATAATAATAATAATAATAATAATAATAATAATATTTATTCAGCAATTATAATTATACACATCTAGACACACGCTAGTGTGTCGCCGCCAAGTAACAGTTGATCGTCGGATTGTAGACATCTGATTGTTAAAAACTGATTGTTGATGAAGAAAGGCGGCTGCACTAGCAGAGTGTGTCTTTTAACTGAAACAAACTTATACCTGTTTTCAGCATATTAGTGTAAATTCCCATGCGGTAGAAAACTTTGCAAATCGTTTGAATCAGGTGTCTTGGGTCCAGACTTGGGCCCTGAAGTGGCTCGTAAGTGCAAAATTATTGTTTAACCACTGTTTGTATTGTCATCCAACAGTAGATTATAACATGCTTAAGTGTTAGACGCTTATCGTTTCAGTATCTAATTGTCAGAATTCATTGTTGCTGCAAAGTAGGTGGCCAGGGCCTCAATAAAATAGAAGAAAATTGGAGAATGGTTCACTAAGAGATGGAGTATGTTTTATTGCAAAGGTTTGGTCGGTTTTTTTGTTATGGTACACGAATCCAACCTAAATTATCTGCCCCAAGGCGATAAAAGGAACAATTATGTGTTCGTGAACACCATGGTAACTAAGTGATTAAATGATTAACGTTAACCGAGGTCGGGCCAAGTGAGAAGGGATGCGCTGATTGAGTAAACGAAGCGAACGAAAATCAGCGTCAAACCGTGTCAATTTCGCTAACGTAACGGCTAATTTGGCAATGTCAAAGATGAAAATGATGAATGAGAAAATTTATAGACAATTCACCGTCTCATCTTTGCTTCATTCACAGTCCTCTGAAAGTAGTGATAGCCACCCAAAACCCAAACTGGTATAAGAGAAGCCGCCAAGTTTCAAAAAACGGTCGGTTTTTGAAAGTAGTGATATCATTCAACCAGGGAAAGGCCGCCAAGGTTAATTCTGTTAGCCAAGTTAATCGCACCGAATAATACTTTGGACGTTAAATGAAAACTTGAAGAGGACGGTACACGAACTCCTACTGAGTTATCTGCCTCACGACGATAAAAGATATTAATTCATTTAGAAGCATTAGTGAAACGGACATTTGATTTTACGTAGAATTACTATTCTCAAGTTAATTCTCATAGGGTAGAAAGCCACGTCTACAGCTCATTAGGGAAAGTTGCTAGATCTAAATTTCGGCAGACAAGTAAAGCGTCATATGTGGAAGCACCTTTTTCTAAAATGGGGGTCGCAGCTGCAGCACGTGGCCCTAAAGTGGCATGTACGTGCCAAATTATTGTTGTAACAGGTAAAGGTGATGATTAAACCGTAAAATTCTCTGTACATTTACAAGCCTATGCAAGTTCTGACCGTGTCAATTTCACTGGCATAACGGCTAATTGGACCACGGCAAATGAGAAAATTATGAATGAGCAAATTTCTAGATATAAAATTTCTCCAGACAGAAAAGGTAGAGGGGACAATTAAACCGTCTGATCCTTTGTTCGTTCACAGACCTATGAAATTGTGATATCCACCCAAAACCAAAACTGGTATAAGAGAAGCCGCCAAGTTTCAAAAAAAGGTCGGCCTTTCAAAGTAGTGATATCATTCAACCAGGGAAATGCCGCCAAGGTTAATCCTGTTAGCCAAGTTAATCGCACCTAATAATACTTTGGGCGTTAAATGAAAACTTGAAGATTGCTACCGCCAGTAGCAATGTTCTAGTTTTCATTTAACTTTCGAAATATTAGTAGGTGCGATTAACTTGGCTAACAGGATGAACCTTGGCGGCCTTTCCCTGGTTGAATGATACCACTACTTTGAAAGGCTGACCCTTTTTTTAAACTTGGCGGCTTCTCTTCTACCAGTTTTGGTTTTGGGTGGATAAACTGCATGCATGAAGCCTAACTGGCTTGTTTGTGCACTGAATATAAGACATTTATACATACAATCATGTAACGGTAGTTGTTATACAGAATTTTTTAACAGTATCCTATTTCTAGAAATTATTCAGTATGTTTGATTTAGGAGTCAATTTTTAACAATATTTTTAATATTTCCGCTTGTTAATTTCATCGAATTTTACATAGTAATTGGTTGAGAATGGGGGGTACTGCATATTCAAGGCATCTTCTACCATAGGAATTTTTCCAGGTTGGAACCTGTAACCATGCTGCATTACTTCTTCCAACTCTTATAGTTCTTTTTTGATAATTGTTATCAGAAAAGTTTGTGATTATTACATTTAATTTGAACAATTTAGAAAAGTTAAGTATCTGAAATTTTTAAAGGATATTTCTGGTCGACATTTTAACTTTTGAGCTAAAGAGTGCTTTCGTTGCTTTATTCAATGTTTTTTGTAATTTTTCAATGTAGATTTCGGTGGTTGAACCAAATATAACGCAAGCACAGCGAACCTGTGACAGTAACCACGATTCATAGATCATTTTTTTTTAATTTTGATTCCAAATGTTTTATTGACTCTGTATAGCATCGGTATAATCCCTCGAATATTTTTTCTTTAAATTTTCGATATGTGTATACAATTTCCAGTTTTCATCAATTTCAATTCCTAAATAGTGTAGCTAGGCAACCCGATTGATTTTAGGACAGCGGTTACAATAAGAGTTAAACATGCACTTTTCATTATGTGAACGGATAATACAGGCTATCTTCGGTATGTGAGGTAACTACATGCATAAAGTTTGTTTTGTCATTATTAATGTATAATTCATTGTTGGATAGGTATTGATTTATGACATTAAAATCGTTTTGAAGATTATTCACCATAACTTCTTGTTCTTCTTACTAACTGATATCAAAAGAAGATCATCGGTATACTATAAAGAGATTTGACATCGATAGTTTTCTTCTAGGATATCGTTTATATAAATAATAAACAATAGAGGGCCTAAAATGGAGCCTTGTGGAACACCATATCCAATAATGTTCCAGTCGCTTTGTGTATCTGCAATATTCACACTGCTTTGTCTATTGTATGTACATATAGTTTGCAAGAATATGCAACAGGTTTCCGCGGATACCAATATTGGAAAGTTTATTAAATAACATTTTTTTGTCGATCGTGTCAAGTGCCTTCTTTAAGTCGATTGCAATTGATACCTACGTGTTTACTGTGAGTAAGTGCATTAAGAATTTTGTTGTTGATCATACTCAGGCTATCCAGAGTTCCAATTCCCTGTCTAAAACCGAACTGAGAGTTATTTAGAAGTTTAAATTTATATAGGAATTTGTAAATGCAATTTGCAAAGTATTTTTCAATAATTTTATTAAGCGTTGGAAGTAATGCAATTGGTCGGTAATTACAAAATAGATTTTTTTATTTAGAAATTTAGCATAATTGAGGTTATCTCATCTTGAGTAGGTTTTAACACTTGTGTCGAGTTGGCACAATTTTTTTTATTTATGTTGTTTTGCGTGTTCAGTTAAGTAGAGTTATCTGGTTTCCTCTTTTTATGGGATTTGCGAAGAGGTACCTATTGCTGATAAAAGGTTGAAAAATTGTTCCATAATGTTTTTTCTTTAACTTCGTGGAAATTTTTTTTTTATTTAGTCGTCTAAATTTCCTTTTTTAATTTTTTTTCCCGCTACAAACTGCATTTATTTTATCCCATAGTTTGGCACTATCCGTCGTTTTATTCTGTTCAAAATAGGTTTTATAGTAATTTTGTTTAGTTATTTGGATTTGTTTTGTAACATTTTTTTATAATAATAATAATAATAATATTTACTGAACTTCCAACACAAAACTCAAGAAGTTTATATGTGTAGGACATGTTTGCTGTTTGCACAGCAACAAATAGTTTTTCATAATTTATATGCTTTAGTTAATAAATATTCTGCATATTAAAATTATTTAAACAATTTTATGCTCGTATAATAAAAGTAAAATACTTCACATTTTTTTTAAGATTATAAGTTATTATTGTTTTCTATATTCAAGTAATTTACAGTTGTAACGTTATAATATTATAATCAATCTTGTTTTCATTCTTGTGAACATATTGTGACTTCTATTGTTTTGATATCAAATTTTTTCTCTTTTAATCATGTGTTTACATTTGTATTTCCAATCTACTGAACATAAAATGGCTTCTCCGCTTAGAAATAAAGCATTAGAGCTCTTATCAGCATACTGACAGTTGTGAAGGTACCCGAATAAAAATGGATTAGAGTTTGGGTGAACGCATTGACCTATAATTTGAATTCCATTTCCGGGGAACAAGAACTGGTTTAACTCAATGGTTATGTCAGAAAGTGAACGCAGTTTGCCTTTGCAATGTTTAATGTCTCTGTGTGTGTTTGCGTGTGGGTGTATGTTTCAGTGCCATTAATTTGTGTATTGTACAGATTTTTTGTTAAATATTTGTCTATGTTTATTGTTTTATATTTTAACTCAGTTTCACGTGACTGCCTATATATATGTTGTGTGTGCATGTATAATTTGTGACACAAGCAAACTCCTAGATAAGGCAGTTTTTTGCCTGTATTATTTTTCTGGTTAATGGTTTCTGTTTTAGTAGTTCGTGTGAGAAATTACGTGCTCATTTTCTGCACTTATTTTTAATCCTTCAAATTTGTATGTGTTTGCTGTTTATGGCGTCTGTTTTGTATGTTTGTGGCTTTGGCTTTCGCTCTGTTTCCAGTACATGTATATGTTATTTTTTGTGTGTATTATTTTTGTGTAAAATATTCAACCATTTTGTTTGTTTGATTAGTGATGTATTTCTATATGTGTGCGCATGGAAGCTGGCATGTCACTTTCCTGGAGTGAGCTCTAATCCGTTGTTATTCGTGTACCTTCACTGCTGTGAGTGTGGGAATACAAGCGCTAATAATTTTTTTAAGCAGCACTGTAATTTTTGTTCAGATAACTTGTTGACTTTTTCATTTTTTTTATTGCAATGGCTACAGTCGGATGTATCGTGTCTACAGTTCGTCCTCTGTCCACACAATTTTGTTTGCGAAAAAACGGAAAATAGGAAATGCGTTATTACGATCAAGCTCTGCCCAAGCTTTGTCCATATTTATTATTTGATGGCAACACACTAGCATGTGTCTAGATTTAGCATTTTTCATCTCAATGGGTAGTTGACTCTGCATTTTTGCAGGCAGATGCAGTATAATAGCTAACAATAACAGAAACAATTCAACTGGCTTCCTGCAGCTCACATTGAAGAACTAATTAAGTCAATCAGTCACGTCAACCACCCAATTTTTAGGCCGTAAGGCCTCAAATTTAAAGACTTCACACCCATTGGTTTAAAACTTGAACATTTAAACAAAAACAAGGACCATGGCTCCCCACAATGAGCTAACCTATCTCTGACTGACGATTCTAAATCAAACACGATACAGCGGCAATGTTACTTTTGGCATGAATAAGCATCGTTGCATCTCGTTCGAGTGATATCTAATATGGTCTTGTGTACATCACCTCTCTGTTGCATCATGATTGAATGTTACAGCATTGTAACATTTTGACATTGTTAACCTCTCCCCAACCTCCTCCTTCTGTCCATTTTCGCAAAATTTTCATGCGCAAACGAACTCTAATATACACAGCCTGCTGGCCGTGTTACTAAAGAGAATTTTATTAAAAGTGGTCGAAATTAAATAGTTAGGATTTCTTTTACGGTATTAGTTAGTCCACAAAGGCACCTTTAACCAATTCTTATTTTTTGTATGTTCCTTTCTAGTGGTGTTTTAAATTCTTTTCAAAATAGTGTTGGGTTATTATGCCATATTCAAAAACCTGCTTGTGGTATCGTATACTGTTTTAGTTTACGATATCTTTAGTTTTATTATTATTCCAGTTTCTAAACAACTTGCAGTTTTCCAAGCAGTTTGCAGCTTTATTCAATACCTTCTGGAATCTTAAAATTTAATCCATTTGATGTTGAACCACAAATATTACTTGCATACCTTACTTGTGATATAATCCATGAATCATACAAGGTTTGTTTAGGTATTTTTTTTTAATTATGTGTTTTACTTTGTACAACATTTGAATATTTTGCCGTATTTGGCTAATTAGATTGACGGCATGATCATAGAATTTCCAATTTTTACCAATTTCAAGTACTAGCTATCTAGTTTCATTTACATTATGTAGAAATCGGTAATTAATAATAATAGTTATGATTTTAGATTTTACACGTACAGATTTTATACATAACAATTACATTATGCAAGAAGCAAGAAACAGTTACAATTAATATTCGTAATGAATTTTAATAACACAATAAATTAAGTACGTTTAATAATCTTAATATACCTTTAATAAACTTAATTTTATAATTCATATATTTTAACTAATTAAATCATTATATTTCGTTTAAATTCAGCTGTGGACTGAAGTTCTCAAATTTTCTTATTTAACCCTTTCGAAACCAATGCCATTTTTATCGTTCGCTGTGAAAAAGAACACAGACAAAACATGACCGCCGCAAACTTGTTGCCTCAGTAAAATAAATCGCAGTAAAATAACTATACAGTTTCCGGAAATAAATAATTGCAGACATAATAATTATATTGTAAATTATTGCACAAAAATGTACTAGAGACCATCGTATTACTTTTTCATAATTTAAAAAAATTGTTAAGTTTTGACTACATAAGTGCCCTTACGAAAATATTCCACTTGCAGTACCCAGAGACCTTGCAATGATAACATCCACTGGTTATTCTTCCATTACAGCATCATTTACTGCTTCCGAAATATTGTTTTGATGTTTCTAATACTATACAAGTAGTTTAAAGTTGTTTTATTTCCTCAGTATTCACAAGCTTTGAAAGCGATCCGTTTTCGGTTACCATTGTGCTCCTATCCAGCTGTCTGTAAGATATGCATGCGTCCTACCTCCAACGGCTGTGACCTTGACTGGCTTCACGTGATATCACATGAGACTGGTCCCCATCGCGATCAGTGGTCATGTGCTACGAATGAATTAGTCGTAGTGCGTGATACTTACGGAGGTTCAAAAAGGCCATTGAAATGGAGCAGTCTATTCAAGGAATAAAGGCAGTAATGTCGAAGTTCGTGAGATCATTCAAAGCAAGCATGGAAACGAGGATTCCTAGCTTTCTAACGTGACCAAGATGGCGGCCATGCATTGCGTTGTTGCGGGTTATGACAGCTTGAATGAAGGGCTGTTTTCAGCAAATTAAAACTATTTCAACATCAATTTTAGCGACGCTACCAACAAAAACATCAATTAAGGTAATAAAAAGATGATGTTTAATTAAACAAACCGAAAATATATGTTCCAAAATACCTTATTTATTCGGAATCACACCTCCGTTGTACGCAATTGGAATTATTCGGTCATGGGGCCTTAAACTGAGACGACAATATATCGTTCGTCGAGCATTTTAGACATGGTTTTTACGTAATGATATATCTTCGTTCAGACCGCAAAGGATTAATTTATTATATATATTCGATACATAATAATTCTAATTTCTTATGCCATACATATTGTTCAAATGTGGTGTCGTAAATTTCTCTGACGTTGTTAAACGATTACTTTTTGTTTCATAATATATTTTATATTTATTTTAACAAAAGCTTTTACAAATATATTATATAATCCTTTAAATCTGTTATTTTTTATATATTTTGTTTTACATATATTTCTTTAGTTCTTTCTTTATTATTCCTGAACAATACCTTAAATGCCTTTTTTGTACTTTTCAAATAATCCACTGCAAAACCATAAATTTCAGAATACTCCTTATCTATGCTTCATATAGAATTTTTTTTTAATTTTTATCAGACAAAATGTACAGTATTTAACATTATATAACTTTGGTATGATTTGTCAAGTTTTGTTAATAAATTCTTAAAATCTCTTGTTTAAAGTTCCAATGCAAGTCAATAAGTCAATCTCTAATCCTAAATATTTTGGTGTAATTTTATTTTCAATGTCTTTGCAAGTTTCATTACAATTATTACCACTTATTAGTAAATAAGTAAGTAAAATGTTTATTTCCAAGAAAGGGAAAAAGGAACCAAAAAGGGTCTAGCAAAGACCACTAACATTTGGCCAAAAATTTAAAACCACACAACGACACAACAAATGCACTTGAACAATACCCCGAGAAAGCAGTACATATTTTGCTGTTTTGACCCCCAAAAGAACAATTAGAATTAAAATCTACGAAGATATATATTAAGATTACGCTCTTCCAACATTCGACGGAAGGATGCCAACGAAACTGCAGAGACAACAGCAGCCGGGAGTGCATTCCAACAATTCAAAACCCGGTGAAAGAAAAACTGGGCACGGTAATTCAGGTTAGCCCTAGGCACAGTAAGCTTATATGGGTGACCCCTAGTGCGTTCGGAATGGCATAAATTGAAGAGATTTGAAAAATCATCCCAAACCTGCTCGTGCAAAATGCCATACGTCAGGCAGAGATCAGCTTTCAATCACCTAAGCTCAAGAGAGTCAAGACCCAAACGGGTGAGACAGGCAGCATAATCCAAAGATTTCAAACCCCGGAGGGGGGGGGGGGGGGAGATGAGGCTTAATAGCGGTTCGACAGGGATGGCCTTAGCAAAACTACGTTGGACTGATTCAATCCAATTTATATCCCGCACCAAATAGGGTGACCAAACAGGAGATAAAAATTCAAGAATAGGGCGTACAAATACCTTACGTGCCCAAATGAGAGTGAAGTGATCTCCAGAGCGAAACGATTTACGGATGGCAGCAGCCCGTTGCCTAGCTTGTTTTACAATATGATTACAGTGAGTTGAGAATTTGAGGTCACTGGTAATCCAGACCACAAGGTGTTTGACACAGTTGGAGGTTGGAATCGTGTCATCGTTGAGGGTGTAATGGAACAGCTGATTGGAAGACCCAAAATGAAGAGTCTCCGATTTACCTGGGGCAATAGGGAGTTGGCAGTCCCCCGACCAACTGTGCAAGTCGTCAAGGACAACCTGCAAACAGTCCGCAGTGACCTGGTCGAAAACCTGGTTGTGAAGTTTAACATCGTCAGCGAATTTATTTAAGGGCATATCAACTGTGGATATTTGTAGATCACTAATGTACAACACGAACAGGAGTGGGCCAAGTACAGAGCCTTGTGGAATGCCACTAAGCACATTTGTTGCCCCAGATGTTGACTTCCCCACAACAACACGCTGTGTACACCCAAGGAGAAAGCACGCTAGCCAACACCAGATGCCTCCCCGGAAGCCCAAACAATCAAACTTCGCCAACAGCCTAGTGAGGGAGACGGATTGAAAGGCCTTCGCAAAATCAATAAATACCAAATCGGCAGGCACACTAGCATCGACGGAAACAGTGATAGAGTCCAGCACTAACAGCTGCTGGATGGTGGTGGAACGACCATGGAGAAATCCGTACTGATCAAAAAGGGTCGAATTTAACAGGGAAATAAATGTTAACATTTCGGAGCGAATCAATCTCTCCAGAACTTTGCATAGAACGCAAGTTAGTGCTATGGGACGATAATTTTTTTGATCAGATGCATGCCCCTTTTTAAAAACTGGTACAACTCCTTCCAAAAGGGTGGCAAGCATCCCTCCCTTAAAGACAAGTTAAAGATCCACGATACTGGAACACAGATTTGGTAAATGATTTCTTTTAAAAGAAAAGCAGATAACCCATCGGTTAGGCTTTATGCTGCAGAAAGATGAGAGAACACTATCAGCTGTTACTGAGAAATCAGGAAAAGTAGACGAGACTAAATCCCCCTGCTAGAGTGGCGTAGCAGAATCAGGAGGCACAAAGTTAGCCGCAAAGACATCACCTAATAGGTCTGCCTTCACCTGATCACAGGTCACAAAATACTCTCCCTGTTTCAGGGGTAGGACCATGCTTGGCTGCTTGCATAATCTTTTAATATATTTAAACAAGGAGGCTGGATTTTTACCAGCAATTAAAGCTTTTTCAAGGGCAATTTCATGCTCCCGGACTTTGTTAGCATACTCATTATGAGATTCCAGGTAAGCAACCTTGTTACTGGCAGAAGGGTCAAGCTTAAGAGAGTGCCACATTTGTAGTTTTTTCATGATGGTAGCAAGGCACCTTAATCCCACAACCAACACCACCCACAGAAACTAAAAAACTGCAACGCGAAATGTAGTTGCCCAAAATATCATAAAAAGCAGAGCACATGTCAACTGTGGAGTTTGACATGATGACCACTCAGTGCC
This sequence comes from Lithobius niger, assembly GCA_023313725.1. Classification (NCBI taxonomy): domain Eukaryota; kingdom Metazoa; phylum Arthropoda; class Chilopoda; order Lithobiomorpha; family Lithobiidae; genus Lithobius; species Lithobius niger. The sequence continues at coordinate 68,648 of JAHWFP010213655.1, forward strand.
ATCCAACATACTCCTAAGAAGTTTGTAGTCCAGTTTCGTATAATAATTTTTAATTCTTTTGTTATTGGTTACAGCCCTACAATAAGATGTGGTAAGTTTAAAAGAGACCATCTAGTGGTCACTATGCTAAGTGAATCAAGAACCGAAACGTCGTAAATCAGTGGGACAACATCGCAAAAAACCAAATCGGGAATATTTCCCACCCCCCCCTAATTGTTTCCAAAAAAAGTTGTTGATAGCCAAGATCAGCAGTAACCTGGAGGAAGGTGCGTCCATTCACCCGGCTAGCCGAAGCAGTCACCCAGTTTATGGAAGACATATTGAAATCGCCAACAAGCACATTTGCTATATCCTTCTTATCATACCCCCGCAGAGTTTCACACATAGCGCTGGCTGCCAAAGAATCAAATTGATCAGGTAAGTGCCCCAAGTGAAATCTGACATTAAAGTCGAGAAGGTCGACAAACAGAAATTCCACCCCCTCATGTCTGTCGCCCACAACAAAAGGGAGATGTTCATTAATCGCAACCAGCAGGCCCCCCGCAGTGGAGTCCCTGTCCCTATGAACAATACAATAAGGCAAACCATGAACGATCAAGCCATTGGTATGCGCTCCCCAAAGCCATGATTCCACAATAAACACCAATTCAAAAGTACCCGTCCCCAACAAGATCCTAAAATCATATAAGTTTGCATAAATACTACGTGCGTTGATCAGTACGCAACGCAGCTCAATCATAGAGTTAAAGGCACGGCGCGTGGATGTCACACAATTTGGCATTGCAATACTGGGACTAGTTTTGCTACTTAACACCCAAGCAAGGCCCGTTACACACCCCAGTTTCCCCATATAATTAGTATCACCCCACTACACGGGAAAGTTCACCAGAAACACTTTCTTACCACTCCCAGACAGGTGGACCCCGTCTCTCGGAAAAAAGATGTCCGGCCGCGAAAGCAACTGGTCCCAGACAACAGCAAACTGAACGTTCTTGTAGCCTTAATTCCGGCCTTAATTTCTTTACACTGATCAAAATGTGTTATTATTTTTGTTTTATGTGTATTTTTCTTTTTTGGTACTGTTATTTCAAGGTATGAAGTTTTTTCTTCACTAATTTATAGTTCGTTTTCGGTTAACCTTTCATTAATCATCTCAAAGTTCTTTTGTAAATTACGGATCATGTTATATGATTTTTATTTATTGACATTAAGATTTAGTTTACCATCCGCAAACATATCAATTCTAAATTTTGTCACAAATAATAATAATAATAAATTATTTCAGCATCTGCAATACGTAACGTAATACGGATCAAGGCACGAAGCAAGTGCTTGTATGTGCACCGAAACCGTGTAACGTATGTTATTTTACATAGACTCATACAGTCTACAATTTCATTAATAATGCCAATCTTTTTTAAACATCATAATTATCTACAAGGAAAATTGTCCATAATTTACATATCACACGTTCGTATCCCTCAATTTGACAGTCAAGTAACATCCAATCTTAAACATTTCTGCTTAGAATAAGCCATTTTTTTATTTTTGATTTGATATTAGACCTATTCAGTTCATTTCTTAGCTCGCATGGTATTTCATTCAGAATTAATGATATCATATATGATCTGCATCTCGTACCATATGAGTTACGCCAAGAAGGTAACCTTAACCAGTTCACATTATCTGTTTCAGGCCTTTCGTTTATATGCAGGATATTTTTATCAAAGAAGTTATTTGCAATCGCATCAAATTTAAATATCATATCCAACGTGTAAAGTTTATTTACCCTCCTAATTTCCTTAGAAGATTTACCATCACTTGTATTAAACAAAATTTTAGCAGATTTATTTTAGCATTTTTGAAGTCCCATCAGACAGCTTTTTATTGTGGACCCATAAATAGCTATTGCATACCTAATGTTAGATGTTACCCATGCTTCGTATAGAAGGCGTTAAGTTTTATTATCAAAAATGTTCTTGACTAAATAAAGTGTAGGCATCATACTTCTAATTTTTCGCTTTAGAGTTTCAATATGGTTAAAGAACTTTCAATGTTCCTGTATATCGAGGCCTAGGTATTTCATATTCGAAACCTGTGTAGTGTGTAATCCTTTTCATTCACAATTTTCAATCATTTCACAGTCATATCTGTGCGTATAAATATGACACTCAGATCTAGTTGTATGTGAGGTGGTTATATGCATAAATACGGTCCTCTCCAAATTAATTATAAGTTCAGTGTACACTAAATAGTTGTTGATAAGATTGAATGCGTCTTGTAGATTATTAATCATTGTTACTTGAGAAGAGTTAATGGATAAAATGAAAATATCATCTGCATACAAGCACAGATTACAATTAGGATTTAAGTCCAGAATATCGTTAATGTAAATAATGAAAAAATAGGTCCAAGTGTAGAGCCCTGAGGCACATCAAAGTTCATATCCCTCCTTGTACTCTGCTGCTCCCCAATTGTTATACTGCATACCCTGTTTGTAAAGTAATTATTAAACAGGCCCTTTATATTCCCTCTAATCCCCACCATGTCCATTTTTTTCATCATAATATCTATATCCAGGGTATCGAAAGCTTTTTTTAAGTCAATGGCAATTGCGCCAACATGTTTGCTGCTACTGAGTCCCTGATTTATTAGATTGTCAATTTTTTTTCAGAGCATCGGTAGTCCTATTCCTTCTTGGAACCCAAATTGATTAATGTTCGCTAATTTTTTTTATTTTAAAAGCTGGAAATTCTTTTTGCAAAAAACCTTTCTATAACTTTATTAAGAATTGGTAGTAGGCTGATGGGACGATAGTTGCAAAAGTCTTTTTCGTTATTTTTTTATAGATCAGTCTTATAATCTTTTTTTAGATTTGTTGGCAAAATTTCGGTTTCCAACATGCAATTTAATTGTGAGGAATTCAGCAGTTTGTTCTTTAGTATTTTTAAGCACATCCATCAAAAAACCATCATGGCCATATGATTTTTTATTATTCATGCTGCTAATGGTCGTTATAATTTCATAAAAGTTGGGAGGTATGATCTGAATTGAATGAGTTGACTTAGACGAATCGCTATTTTTTTCTGTATTTTTGTTAAAGCTAATTTTCCTACCATTACTTTTAATATTCAAGATTTCATCAGTGAAAAAATCTGCAACATTATTGCACAGTTTTTTAGTCTCCACATGTTGAAATGCTTTTTTTAATTGCTCATCAATTTTATTATTTTTATTTTTATTTTTTTTTGTAATAATAATAATAAAAAAAATAATAATAATAAGTTTATTGCATGAAAAAAAATTATAAAAATAATAATAATGTCAGGACAATGTCAGGATTAAGCAGTAATAAAACAAAACCAAAAAATAGAGTAGTACATATTTAATTACGCAGTTTCAATATATTAAAATGATAAAAGCCATATTTAAAAATATGTAAATGTCACTAGTCTGAAATTCAGTTTGCAATAAAATTTGTCTTACCTTTGTCAGGGTGTAGCTCATCACTGGAGTCTGAATCACTGTGTGATGGGAAACGTGCACGTTTATCTGAAATTATGAGAATGTTACTTATTTTAGCACTGTTACTTGTTGGCATTAAATAAGTATCACAATATAGGTAGAGTTGGACTGGGTCAATTGGTCAAATTCAATTTGCAGTCATATTTTACCTACCTTCGTGTGAATGTAATTCATCACTGGAATTTGAATCGCTATGTGATGGTGAACGTGTTCTTTTATCTGAAATTATGATAACGTTAATCATTTAGGCAGTTTGGTTGAAATAAATTAAAAATATAGTCTAAGCAGAGGTTGACTGAGTCACTGAGTCAACTAGGTCAATTTTATTTAGCTGAGTCACTGGGTTAGGAGATAAACTGACCTAGTGGACCAGTATGACCAAGTGTGACGTAATGACCCAGTGCCGTTCAGTACCCAAGGGAGTGGTGATTGTGGGACTTCCCTTTTGGCTACTTGGGCAATTGGTCAAATTCAGTTCACAATAAAACGTTACCTACCTTCGTGTGAATGTAGTTCATCACTGAAATTTGAAACACTTTGTGATGGGGAACGTGTTCTTTTATCTGAAATTATGATAACGTTAATCATTTAGGCACTTTGGTTGAAACAAATGAATATTATAATCGAAGCAGTGGTTGACTGAGTCACTGAATCAACTAGGACCAAGTGTGACATAATGACCCAATGTCATTCAGTAGACCAGGGAGTGGTAATTGTGGGACTTCCCTTTTGATTACTTGGGAATACCCTACCTGAGGGGATTGAAATAGTTTTCAACTTCTCAGGTATTTCCCTGCCCATTTCAGGGAATAACTCCATGGGTAAGGTAGGGGCGTCGTGCCGCATCTCAATTTCCCAAAAATAAATACGGTTTTGGCTCGTGTGCGGCCTGGTGCCAGCCCTCCATTCTGAAAAGTGTCAATTTAGGTCTTCCAGCTGTCTCAAATTCATTAAAATTGCTTAAATTACGTGAGCTTCCGGGTACTTGCTGGGGTAGCCTACATCGCTCCCCCAGACCGCCTACCTCGCAAAGGTTGTGTCCACCCTAATTTCGTCCCTGTGTAAAGAAACCAACATCTTCAGATGGGTGATGCAAGTAATGCAAAGGGGCAAAACACTGTTCTTCCTATGACGAGGATAGCTTTTTACACTTACACGAGCCTTTTACACTTAAATGGATAATTACCGGTTGATATCATTGTCCTTGCTGATTTCTGGTTACAAGAGTAAAGAGAATTCGGAAATGACGGGCCTATGACTAACACGGCTCCGTTTCAAAGTAGAGCTCATCACACCAAAACACACCACGTCAGCCCGTACGGGTCATGGTGGAGCAACCACACTGCTACAAAAACAAAGTAAAAAAGAGAAGACCCTAAGCAGTGAATCAAACCGTTAATTTTTTCGGTTTGGTTTCCGGTTATGGTTTGGCTTGTTTTTTCTGTTCGTTGTTTAATAATTCGGTTCGAAAAGTTTTCATTTTTTGGTTTTAATTAGTTATAACCGGTTACAGTTTTAACCGGTTATAACTGTTTATGATTTACCCGGATTTACTCGATTACTTTTTAACCCGTTTTAATACTGAAGTAGCCATAACTCGAACAACTAACAACCGACAAATAAGTTTGGCCTTAGTTTGCAAATTTGCAAGTTGCTTATTCTAGTTGCTTTTTAGTTGCAAATTTGCAATGCTTTTTAGCTGCTTAGTTTTCAGATTTGAAAAGCCTACAAATTTAATATCAAAGACAATAGCACATTTTCAAAAAAAGTTGAACTGTTAATAGCTCAGGGCCATAAAACAATCAGTTTACTCATTTTAACGGAGGTCTATATCCGTGATTACAGGATAGAGAATTACTAAAAGTAACGATGATGATCCAGAAGTGACGTTAAGCAACTGCACGAGAACCGAAAAAAAATAACCGTTATTTCATATCGATTTGGTTATAGCTACGGTTAATGCCACCAGTAAGTTTTTCGGTTTGGTTACGGTTTCGGTTAGAGAATTTCAACCGGTATTTACCGATTTTCGGTTACGATTCGACTCCCTGGAACAAATGAAGCGTATGACAATCACCACACTACCACATTGTGGCAACAAGCCAAGGTAAACAAAGGGAAATCCAACAGAGGAGTATCGACAGACCAACAACAATATAAAGCGAACCCAAGAAAGAAAGCTGGCAAGTATCTATTTTATGCACACAATCTGCTCAAAGTAACACGAGTAGTATAAATCTGGCAGTACTCGCTACTACCCTCACCAAATTCTGCAAAAGCACCGCAAAGAACGGCCCAAGGAAAACAAGAGCACCAATGTAAGATTTCTAACATGAACGAAAAAGAGAATTTCCATCCGCACACGTGTGAATATCACGTCACAAAATTCGAAATAAAGGTTTCCTCCAACACACTAACAAACGTTATATGGTGGTTAGCAGAGGGTGGTTCAGTTTCACTTGCCTACCACGAAAAAGAGATAAAATACAACAGTAGGGTATAAGATGTGCAATGAATCAGGGCAAAAATTCGTTATACGTATAAATAAAGCGTCACAAGATGAACACTTAAATGCATTAGTTAAATATTTAGTGTATTATGAATAGTTCTCTTACACAAGTTTATATTATATATATAAAATCATTAATAAACCAGATACGGTCTGCAAAAGTTAGAAAAAATAAGTAACAGGTAAGACATTAGTTATTTGGAATACAGAAGCTGGAAATTCCATCATGTAATAACGTACATAAGAATAAGATAATATTGTAACAAATATAAAACAAATAAGAACGCCATTATGCATGTAGCAGACCTTGAAAACCTAAGGATAACAATGATCTGAGTTTTTCTAAACGTTTCCTCAAACAGCTTTTTGTGAGGATATCTGCCAGTAGATTCTCGCAAGTTACACAATGTGATTTAACGGATCCACTTTGTACACTAGATCGTATATACCATTGCTCCGCGCATAGTGTTTTTAGTGGGCAGTACAAATCAAGCTATGTATCAGTGATATAGCCGACTGGCTACTGACAGGTAAGTCCTGCTTAAGTCAGTAGATTAGAAAGATAGCAAAGTTATTATCCACTTCACATCCTGTACACATTCCACGCTTGCTATAATTTCAGCCTCTGCCTAATTTAGTCATCACTTTCTGTTTCGAAGTCTTCCATGCTACTGGTGACCCAAAAACCCGATAACATGGCCCAAAAAAACCTCGCACACATGCCAGGATGCGTCACATGCCATGCATCGCTACAGGCTGCAATGGGAGACATCTCTTTCTTTGGATAAAACAACTTTAAATCCCTGGTAGTTTCTACATACTTAAGGAGACACTTCTCAGCTGCCAGATGCATTTCCTTGGAATTATGATTTCATGCACGTCAAGTTTCTGATTGACGTCTGAGAGCAACTTTGTGTTTTTCATACCTTCCAGTTGGAAATGATCATGAAGCTTTTCGTCAGCTAGCCTGCGGAATAAGACAGACGGTTTTAATTAACCTACATATCTTCCAACTTGGATCCCACATACCCGGGTGACAGTAGACATTTAAGTAGGCACTTCTGACATGATACATGTGCAAGAAATATTTCTTTATCTGGCTCACGGCTAATACAAGGCGCCGTGTATCAAAATGGTTGACG